>JAGXOD010000011.1:15490431-15572931 GCA_020368025.1 Brachyhypopomus occidentalis
GTGGTGCTGTTGCGTCTGTGGTGGTGCCGCTGCGCCTGTTGTGGTGCCGCTGCGTCTGTGGTGGTGCCGCTGCGTCTGTGGTGGTGCCGCTGCGTCTGTGGTGGTGCTGTTGCGTCTGTGGTGGTGCCGCTGCGCCTGTTGTGGTGCCGCTGCGTCTGTGGTGGTGCCGCTGCGTCTGTGGTGGTGCCGCTGCGTCTGTGGTGGTGCTGCTGCGTCTGTGGTGGTGCTGTTGTGTCTGTGGTGGTGCCGCTGCGCCTGTGGTGGTGCTGTTGTGTCTGTGGTGGTGCCGCTGCGCCTGTGGTGGTGCTGTTGTGTCTGTGGTGTTGCCGCTGCGTCTGTGGTGGTGGTGCTGCACCTGTGGTGGTGTTTCCTTGCTCCTGTGCTCCAGTTCGTCCCACTTGCCTGCTGACTTACCAGCAGGAAACACCACTGGCCTTCCTGCTCTACTGCAGCAAACCATCCAATTACTCTAATACACTCTTAGTGAGGACATTTACTGTGGGTCTGATGCCAGCTGGACTCGTGTCTTGTTCATTAAAGAAGGCCACATTTCCCCGAGCAGGACATCGGCCCTCATTAGAGCTTTACATCCGGACGGGTCTAATAGACCTGGAGCTCTCCACTGCAGTGCGTTTATCAGCCTCAGACATCCCCTCCCACTGGGGATTACTCATCGGAGATGGAAGCTCTGTCCTTCTACACCGGACAGAGGCACTGTGTGCTGGAAAACTCCAGTAACGCACGAGACACGTGTGTCTGAGATAGTTCTGGTTACTGCACTTTTTGAACAGTTTAGCACTTAGTTAAGGGAATGGATTTCATGAAGTAGCCCCACAAAATAGTTAATCTAAGCACGCTAAAGAGCCTAAACAGAATTATGTCTTCCAGTGCTGGTGTAATTATGGTACATTTTGCATGTGTGTGTGTGTGTGTGTGTGTGTTTCTCAGGCAGTCTTCAGTGTGCTCTCCGGTTGGACGACCCCTCTCAGAGACTGTTGAGCACTGTGCTGGCAGTCTCCCGCGGTGCATTCTGGGAGCAGCCCTTCGTGTTGTGAGTCCAGTCCCAACAAGCCTCGCTACACCCAGCACTGCACTGCAGTCTGATGAACACACACCTGGCTTATATTACACGTTTCAACTCTCATTTTTATATGAATGTTCTGGTTGTATTGTGTGTGTGTGTGCGTGTGTGCGCACGTGTGTGCGTGTGTGTGCAGTGAGCTCAGTGGCAGGTCAAAGGAGCTGAATTTGCAGCTGTTGGATAATGCGAGACCTCCAGACAGTGAGTGAAGCTCTGGCTTCTTCTCAAAGTGTCTTTTTTTTTTTTTTTTGCTCTGTTTAAGCTGAATAATTATGTTTATTTGCAGCTCGCGCTCAGTGTTAGGGGTGTTTTTAGTCATGAATAAGTGATCACCACAACCCCTCCCCCCCTCTAAATGTAACGTGTGTTTGGTGTTCCCCACAGGCTCCTTGCTGGGTCAGGTGTGTGTCCCGATTGACCTGGTGAAGAAGCACCCCAGAGGCCCGCAGACCTTTGACCTCACGAGTGCCGACATGGTGACTGGCTCATTAACTGCTGAGGTATGAAACATGGGTATAAAAACAGGGCATCATGGGTAGTGTGGCAGCTTCTGTATTTCGGTCTGTGCGGTGGTGTGTACAGTGTGTCTCTTCTCCACCTGGTCCAGTTCACCTACCTGGAGCCCAGTGAAGTGCGAGCTTGGCACCCCCCTACCCCTGCCCCAGCCAAGCGGGTGGAGATGGACCGCACCGTCATGCCCTGTGGCACCGTTGTCACCACTGTCACTGCAGTGAAGAGCAGACCAGGACGGGCCCTGCCTCCAGGTACCCCAGCGCTGTCCTCCGCCATGTCCCCCGCCATGTCTCCCGACACAGTTATTTGATTATTATGGATGTATAATAAACTGTTTGTACATTTATGTATATTGTTTTAGAAACCATGCAAACTCCATCTAAAACCAAACTGTCTGAGAGACGAGTGTCTGAGCAGCCCGCAGGTCTGGGAGCCAGAGTCAGCAAGGCCTTGTCATCGTCGGACACGGGTATCACATGACCTGACTTCCTCTTTGGGGGGGGGGCGGGGCTTTCAGAGCACTTTAGCACTTCTGCAGAATAACCGGCGTGTTCTCAACAGAACTGCTGGTGCTGAATGGAACAGACCCCGTGGCCGAGGCCGCTATCAGGCAGCTGTATGACTCTGCTAGGCAGAAACTCAAATCCCCAGTGAAAAAGAGCACCATCATCATCTCTGGAGTGACAAAGGTACACACACACACACACACACACACGATGACTCCTTCAGGTTGTATTTGTACTAAGGATGTCCTGATTGGGCTTTTGTCCCTTAGCTGAGTACTTTGATGGTATATACTGATACGGAGTCTGATCCAATACTTATATTTACATGTAATTTTAGATTCACATAAGCCCTCTGTACTTCTCATTTTCACCTAAACTCTCTGTAATTCTAATACATTCCCCTAAGTAGATTGGATTAGTACATCTCTAGCCACACCTGAAGTTTGAGTTATTGCCGTAGAGATTTATATCTAGTATACATTATGATGCATTATATCTTGCATACTTTATCACATATAGTTTAGTATACTTTATGATGGAATAATATATCTAATATAAAGTGTCATATTATGTCTACTATACTTTGTATATGTAACAATGCGATAATATACATAATATACTTTATGATGTCATATCTACTCTATCTAAGATGTCATAATATATTTACTATACTTCAATGATGTCATTTTATATCTAGTATACTTCATGATGTCATATGTAGTTTTCCTCCTGGTGTAATATTTACGAACCCTTCCATCTTGCACACTTTGTTAGTCTGTGGTGTGTGCATGACCCTGCTTGTTGTCCTGTTGTCCTGTTATGCGGGGCTGTCTGTGCTAGGCGCCGCTCACCCAGGATGAGGAGCTGGCTCTGATGGCTGGCTACGCTGCAGCTATGGACGCCTCCATGTCTGGGGCCTGTGACCACGTCGGCCAGGAAACAACATCCGTGCCTGTGGCCTGTGAGAGCGTCACCCAGGAAACGGCCTCCACGGAGCCAGCGGTGGCTCCTGGTGCACTGGAGCTCTCGGAAGCCCTGGAGGAGGCCAGCAGAGCAGGTCAGCTGGAAGACTGGGAGAGCCAGCCAGGAGAGGACACGGATGCAGACAAGACCTCCCTGTGCATGTCTGAGACCAGCTCCAAAAAGGGAAAAGGTGAGACATCACACTGGACGGCGTAGTGGACATCACACCAGACAGCGTAGTGGACATCGCACCGGACAGCGTAGTGGACATCACACCAGACAGCGTAGTGGACATCACAGTAGACAGCGTAGTGGACATCACAGTAGACAGTTATGTAAGTTACCCTATCATAGCTCTAATGAAGGTCTTTTGTATACGTTATGTTTATTTCTCTTCTTACCTTGCTGTTCAAAACTAAATGTGGCGGTAAAGCCTTGTAGTGTCTTGCTCTTTGTATTGTCATCCTTTGATCACACGCGTCTTTCTTTTCTTACCTCTCTCTCTGTGTGATCTCTTTCTTTGCCATCTTAAAGAGGAGAACAGTGATAAGCAGACATTGTTTCTGGCTGAGTAAGTTCTCTCTCGTGAAGTCTATGGTAATGTGCTCATATAGACTTCCCTGCAAAACCTTTTGTAGCTGTGTGCAAAGCAAACCAGTCCATGGCCGTGTTTATGTCACCAACTCATTATTCCCTTCACTCAACTTTCATGTTCTGGCACTCTTTAGTTCTGAGTGTATCCAATTGTATGTCCTAAATGGTATCTATTCATTTGTATACATGCACATACATTTATAAACTGTATGCTTTACTACAGATCTATGTAGTTTCATACACATGTTCTATTTACGAAATTGGTATGTTTCAAATATCCCCCATTTTGTTTTGAGGGGTGGTATGGACTGGTTCAGATTGCTTTTGACCCGTAATGTAGCCTCCATTTTTACCACATGTTTAGGACATGTCCTGTAGATGGAGCAGTTAGAAACACTATAATTTACACATCCTACACATCATGTGCCTAGTAAATGGCATTCTTAATATACCAAACTTGCATTTGTTTGGATTAGAGAAGGACGGGTTAGGTTTTACAGGGTTACGTTCAGAAGAAACCTAACATTAACTGCGCCATCTGGAGATCAAAATGATAAATACACCACTATCAGACACCAGGCACCAATACGGACGACTGGAAATTGTTTGATGTGCCAATATGGTAAACGTAGACAGGTCAGGAGCAGGTCTTAACCTTTGCCTTATATTATAAAATATCAGCTGTGCATTAAAACCCTTCTAACAATAGTTTGACCTTTAGCTTGGCTCAGCACATAGTGATTAGCATTTCTCATGATTGCGTCCTCTGTGTTTTTGGCGCCCCCTGCAGGCAGCTTCCTCCACAGGAGCGCCAAGCTGTTCTTCCGTCGGCGGGCGCAGAGGAAGGAGCCTGGCATGAGCCAGTCCCACAATGACCTGCAGTACCTAGAGCAACCCGACGTGCCCACCGTGGCGGACCGAGAGAAGAGGACGGCCACCTTCAGGCGCATCATTAACCGCAAAATGCTCCCCAGAAAGAAGACCAGAGCCAACGGCAGCACCCCGGAGGCTCCGCCCCCCTGACGCACTCCTGGACGCCAGCGTCGAGTATAAGCTCTGAGCTGCAGCTGCCTTCTCTGACCTCCTGACCTCCATCTGTCCAATCACATCGCTCACCTGTAATAAAAAAAAAAAAAAAAGAAAAAAAATAGCCCCTTTTAGCCTCTGGTCTGATGAGCCCAGCTCACCCGCTACTCATTAATGGCTCTTACCATCCAAATCTCTGTCTCCTTTATGCTGGTGAGTTCAGCATATCACCTTTACTTTCCATCCCAGTACAGTATAATGGGGGGAAATGTCTCCTTTATGTTTCCCCTTTAAGACGAAAAACAGATTCTACAGCAAGTGATATGCTAGTACTTGTCCAATAGGATATGCAACAATGTGGGTTCTGCAGATGAGGTTAACATATGTGCCCTGAGGTCTGAACACTCCTCCCTACGTGCTGAGCTGTGACGTCAGGGCGTATTTACTAGAAATCCCAGTTAGAATGCAACAGTATTATGAGATTGTAGTACCGTTGACAGAATCGCTTATTTGGGGTGAAAGTTTCAGCCTTGCCACAGGTAAACAGATTTATTATTTTAGTTAAAAATGTGAGCCTTTCTGTTAATATACAGAAATTCTTATTTATCAATATTTGTAAATAGGAAAAAAAACTATTTCTGGCAAGTCAGTAGCCTCACAGAATAAACCCTGAGTTTTACGACACAAAGCCTTACAAGCTTCTGTAGCAGGTAGTTTATTTCCAGTTCACCTGACTCGTCATGGAGATTGCACTGGCCATAGTGATTGACAAGCAAACCTGCCAATGAATTTGGTCACATGACTGACCAGTGGATTCTCCATCATGAGTCTCCGTGTTGCTATAAGGGATGGACAGTGGAGAGCAGGACAGGACAGGTGGTCTCACACGTCCCACCCTGGCAAGGACATTCCCGTAGCTAAGCTTAATGTTGGTCATTTACATTTCATTTCCATGTAGGCTAATTCAAACATGAGTAGATGTATCTAAAGCTGCTGCAGTTTTGTTTGACATGCTGTTTTAGAGTCTGTAATGATTGTAGTTTAATTAACATTTTGATTTAAGTACCATTTTAGCATTCCAAAAATCACACTAATAACCCATGATTGAATGGTGTGTTTTAATTTTTACCAAAGGATGTGAAACACTACACTTGGGCATTTGGGGGGGGGGGGGTGTGACCGCGGCTCTCTAGGCCAAACTCCACCCATCTCCCTTTATCTTACACACTTCCTCTTTAACAATGACCAAAAACGAGAACTCCAGTGTATGATATCCCAGACTACAGATCAGGGTGCATGGTGAGGTTTTATTAGTTTAATTGTTGTGTGTGGAGGGGGGGTTGTTTTGTTTTGTTAGACTATGTTTTGTTAGACAAGTGTCCCTGGATTAAGCAAGTGTTGACAGTGTTGGTGCACTTGGACTCCTGGATTGGGCTTTAATCTGGGTCTGGCACACGGCTCCCCAATGCCCTGGCTGCCTCCAGCTTGGCTCTCTCATTCTTGAATCTTAATGCCTGGATAAATGATCAGTCATTGTTGACACCAGCTAGCGAACGCAACCTGCATCCATCTGAGGTCGGAGCTACAAGCCTGCTGTGCACTGGGTCCTGTAAGGACGGCCTTGGGGTGCTGGAGCAAGGAGACCGCTTCTGTTTGGACAGAAGGTACCTGCTGTTAGAGGGGAGATTTGAAAGACTGTCCTTCAGCTCCAAGTGTGGAGGACGTTACACTTGGGGGTGTTTTCCTGTGTTCCTCTGGTGGCAAAGACCAAATGTCCATAACCAGTGTGATGGAACCAAGAAGAGTTGATTCTGCAGGTGATGGGTGACCATAGGAAATTATAATTTTTTTTTTTTTAATGAGTGTTGCCACTAATTTAAATTTGATCAATATGTGATATATATGTGCATATGTCTGTAGCCAGAAATAACTGTTGGGACTTGTATTGCCACAAGCAGGAATGCATGCTTTGGGTTGATGCTGTTTACCTCACCAATATTAACTGTGCGGAGTGCCAGGCCTCTCCTGGGCTGGTGGGTCACGACCTTTGACCTTCCTTGCTCCTTTGATGTGTACTGTGAGCTAACGTTGTCCTTCATATAAACAATATATGCAGAAACCAAACGGCACTTAAAGGAAGACTTCAGCAAAAAAAGTGTTTCAGTAATGACATGTTGATGCCCACATGTTGATTAGCACTGGAGGTACATGGCTAATGCAGCTATCGGGGGTGAGAAGCTTAGCATCCTGTCACCACTTAGCATCCTGTCAGACTGCCTGTTCAAATCAGCACACACTTAAGTTTAAGGCTTAAACCATGTACAGTTAAGCTCAAGATAGACCTGGTTATATGTCTAACACTGTATGACTTGCTGTTCTTGGTAGTAACCAACATATGTGTTCTATAGCTAACACAGTAGTAGGATTTTAAAGCTGGAATTTTTTTCTACTTCTGTCCTTTTTAATGGATCAAAGTTATGCAGCATCAATCACCACACATTTTTCAGAGATTACTGAATGCGATGTGGTTTGAGGCATGTTGCTGGCCAGTGTTAACGGAACAGAATAAACTTGCCCTCCGTTACCATTGTAGCTCCAGTACAAAACTAAAGGGCAACGGTTGGGCACCATACATGAAATGTGAAGATTAGACTTTGAAATATTCCTTTAAGATGCCAAATTCAGTCCTTGTGTAGGAGGTAAATGAGAGGGCAACCTGCAGCCATTAATATGTTGCTGAGCCTGGCAAGTTTACCTGCAGAGTCATTGTAAAAACAGTATATGTGTGGCCTTTACATACAGAGCAGACTCTGTATGTGTGTGTGTGTGTGCATGCACGCTCGCCTCCAGTCTGTATTCTGAGTGTAGCTGTTCTTTTGTCTGCACTGCGTTTGTTAAACATCAGAACCCAAAGACCTGTGCAAAATGAATGTTGTCCTATGTTGTGCAGGGATCTTATGATTAACATATCAAATCTAGCATTTTGAGCAATAAATGCTGACTGAATAACAGTTGGAAAATGTCTTTGTGTTTGAACTACTGATGTAAGCCTTTTGATTGAGAATGTGTGCTTGATATTTATTTTATTTTTTGCTTTAGTAACGACAAACGTATCGCGAGTTTAAAAAAACAACTAGATGTCGACTGACTGTAGTACCGTAGAAGTAGTGAAAACTACAACTCCCATACAAATGCATCGGACGTCTTATTTCCGGTCCTGCGCGGTTTCTGGAGCGGATTGGAACCCGGAGTCAGGATTCAATAAATGTGTAGACGTTTGGAAAACAGGTAATCACTTTTTTTAAACTTGTGAACATTTTGCATTCGCTATCGGTAATGTATCTTGCCAAGTACTTTTCGATTAACTGTGTAGCACCAACCGAAAGTTGCGGGGGAGTTATTTTTACGCTGTTTTTGACATTCAAATGTACTGGTTCCAGATGAGGTCTGCGTCTCCAGTCCATCCGCCATGCCGATTGTTCTTTGTTACATTTGCATTGCTGAAAGCGAGTGTGCTGAGATCGGAGTTAAAACCCGGCTGCAGTTTGAAATCTACAGAAATCCCGGATCTCTGTATGGGATCATGTTATGTGTAGTTCGCCCCTTGCAATTTCCTTACATTCGAGGTGTACGTGCTCTTGGTGTGTAAAAGACCTCTCGGCGGTGCAGTTAGTGTGTTTGTGTTCGCGACACTACAGAACAGGCGACTGCTAATTTGGAGAAGTGTGGACGCGTTCACGGCACCTCTCAAACCCTCTTTCGAGGGGTCATTTGTCACTTCGGTACAAAAACGTAGTTTAATTATCTATCATATCAAAGACTAGTTTCGCCTGAAGTTTTTTGGTCTATGATAGTTTAATACCAAGAGTTGTTTATTTTTGTTTATTTATTTTTTAACCCATAATAAAAAAACAAAGTATGATATATCATGAAATACATTTTTTGTGTGCGTATTTTAGGGCATAAAGACAGAAATCTAAATATCCCCAAAATATACAAATCTATAAGTATTTATTATATATATATATACATATTTTATATATATATATATATATATATATATTTATATATATATATATATATATATATATATATTATTATTATTCTTAGGTTAACATGGCGGAACAAACACCAGACGATTATTTCTGTAAGTATATATAAATATATATATTATTATTATTAACGTAATAAATTTAACTAATGACTATTTCTGGGAAATAGTGTGTGTGTGTGTGTGTGTGTGTGTATATATATACACAGAATATGTGAAATGTCACTACTGTACCAGCCTGAGGTGTGTGCTGCTCTGCGTTCCCCTGTAGGGTGTGAGGACTGCACACAGTTTCACAGCTCCGAGTGTCCTGAGCTGGGCCCTGTTGTCACTGTGAGGGACTCGTTTGTGCTGAGCAGGGCACGGTGAGTGGAGATGAGAGCTGGCACCATCTCCACCCACTGGCTACAACAGCTGATGGATGGGAGTGAGAGTGGTGCACGTGTGTGGTGCCTTCCGATGCTCATCCCTGTGAACCAGATTTGCTTTTAGCACAGATATCAGAATTGTGAGGAAATATAGATTATTTTAATATAAAATATTAAAATTAGGCTATGTGTAGTGCTATTAAAATTTCACTTTTTAAGTCTAATTATTGTAAATCTATATTCTAAATGTGTCAGGTTTATTGTCAGGTCTTAAAGAAAATTGCAAAAGCAAATAAATGTCTTTAAAGTTTATTTTTAATTTTTTTTTCTCTTTTATATTATTTTCTTCTACCATATTTATTGCTGAGTACATAATAAAAAATATTTCTTAGATTTTTCAAGACTAAAAATGCATCAATTCACACATCTATCATGTTGCTTGTTCTCTTTTACATTATCATTTGTAAAGCACTAAAACGTGAGTAGTAAGCTGGTGAACTGCTGGAGCTACTGCATGTGTAGCTGAGTGAGCTAACTGTGTGGTGCCACAGCTCATCTCTGCCGGGCAGTCTGGAGATCCGGACAGTGGAGGAGGGAGCAGAGGGTGTTTTCGTGCTCCATCGGCTGGTGAAGAGGACTCGCTTTGGGCCTATCGAGGGCAAGAGGGTCCCAGACCTCCATGCCGAGACCGTGTTCCCTCTAAAGGTAGTTCTGGGGCACATAAACCGGCTCTGCTCACAGCCGCGTGGCGAAAGGCAGGGGGTGTCTGCATGTCTCCTCAGGTGTCTGTGTGTGTTGTCTTCTGAAGATCTTCCAAAAGGATGGCACCGTGGTGGGTCTGGACACGTCGAATGAGGATGACTGTAACTGGATGATGCTGGTTAGACCTGCCACCGACCACAAGCACCAGAACCTGACCGCCTACCAGCAGGATGACGACCTCTACTTCAACACCTCCCAGGTACAGTGGCCACAGATCCCTGCTGCTGTAGTCTTAGAATGTGTTAAAACACTGTCAGTCCATACGTGCTTTTACTGAAATATTTAATGCTTTCCTGTGTGTGTGCGCGTGCATTCATTCTTGTATTATTAACATGATGTATCAGATGTAGCCATTGTGAAAGGAATATTCTGATTTTTGAGATCCATATGAAGTATTTATTCCAAAATTGAGTGCAGTTTTGACATTTTCTTTTAGATATTTAACCATTTAGCTGTTTAACAGTGATGTACACTAATATTTAGTGTAAAACCTTCAAGAGCATGTTAATGCGTATTTGAATGCCACAGTATGTAACTGAATGGGTGTCCTGGGTATGCAGCAGTATGATACATGAGGCTACCATGAGGCTACTGCATAGGCTTGTGCTGTTGTGCAGGACGTGTTGCCGGGGTCAGAGCTCAGAGTCTGGTATGGAGCATTCTACGCTAAAAAGATGGAGAAGCCTGTACTGAAGCCCCCTGTGCTTCCCCCACCAGCAGGTAAGCTCACTGAGTGTGCCCCTCCAGACCACGCCCCCTCCAGGCCACACCCCCTCTAGACCACTCCCATCCGATCTGTCATAAATCTAAAGCTGCCACGTCTCTAGTGTGCCTCATTCAGGGCTGTACCTCACACAGGGTTATGGTCAGGGCTGTACCTCACACAGGGTTATGGACAGGGCTGTACCTCACACAGGGTTATGGTCAGGGCTGTACCTCACACAGGGTTATGGTCAGGGCTGTACCTCACACAGGGTTATGGTCAGGGCTGTACCTCACACAGGGTTATGGTCAGGACTGCACCTCACACAGGGTTATGGTCAGGGCTGCACCTCACACAGGGTTATGGTCAGGGCTGCACCTCACACAGGGTTGTGGACAGGGCTGCACCTCACACAGGGTTATGGTCAGGGCTGCACCTCACACAGGGTTGTGGACAGGGCTGCACCTCACACAGGGTTATGGTCAGGACTGCACCTCACACAGGGTTATGGTCAGGACTGCACCTCACACAGGGTTATGGTCAGGGCTGTACCTCACACAGGGTTATGGTCAGGGCTGCACCTCACACAGGGTTATGGACAGGGCTGCACCTCACACAGGGTTATGGTCAGGGCTGCACCTCACACAGGGTTCTTGTGCTGATCTGCCAGATTTAATTCCTTAACTTGAGGTTTATTTAAAACTGCTTCTGGTTTTCAGGGATGGTGTCCGTCAGTCCTGATCTCCTTCAGGAGAAGGCTGGAGCTACAGATCCTCCTGTGGCCAAAGTGGATGATGAAGGTTCGTTTTAGAGTCAAACGAATCACCCCCTACCGTTTGTTTTTGTCATTACCCAGCAGATAAGGGGTTAACTGGACATAATAAAACTATATGTGTGTAGATTATATTGACTGACCAATTAATCCTGTCAATTCCAGGTCAGCTGTTCAGTCCCAAGCCACCAGCAGCCTTAGCGGTCACACTCTCGCCTGTCCAGCAGGTGGCAGCAGTGGTGTCGCTGGGCAGCGCTCCCGATCGCAGCACTACACCCATCCCAGCCGAAACCAAACGAAGAGTGAATAGACAACGCAGGGCGAGAGGCCCGAGACCTGGAGCTACCCGCACGTCTGAGCAACTCAGCAAAGGTGTGAGCCATAGAGAGAACTTGGTTACCACTTCATCTATACCACCTGTGTGTGTGTGTGCGCGTGTGTACTGTCTCCCTCACTATCTCTAACTCTGTATCATCAGATGCCTCTGTAAGTGTGGCTAGTGAGCAGTCCCTTACTGCCCTGCCCGCAGACCTGCCCCCAGACCTGCCGCTGCCTGTGCTGGACGTGCAGGACCTCATGGTGGACGGGGACAGTCTGTCGGTGAAACTGCCCAGGGTGTCACGCTGTCTTCTGTCCTCTGGGAAGTAAGAACAGAAGTGAACATTCTTGTCCCGTGTTTGACGTTTGACTTCAGTTTAACCTCCACTCTCTCGTGCGTTTGTTTAGGGTTTGTGTGGGATGGGGGATGGTGGTGTTTACCTGCTCTGTGTCTGCAGGTTGTGTGTGTGTGTGTGTGGAGTAGCTGCTCTGTGTCTGCAGGTTGTGTTGTGTGTGTGTGTGTGGGGGGGGGTGTAGCTGCTCTGTGTCTGCAGGTTGTGTGTGTGTGGGGGGGGGGTGGGGGGGGTGTAGCTGCTCTGTGTCTGCAGGTTGTGTGTGGGGGGGTGTTGTTTACCTGCTCTGTGTCTGCAGGTTGTGTGTGTGTGTGGGGGGGGTGTAGCTGCTCTGTGTCTGCAGGTGTGTGTGTGGGGGGGGGTGTAGCTGCTCTGTGTCTGCAGGTTGTGTGTGTGTGTGGGGGGGTGTAGCTGCTCTGTGTCTGCAGGTGTGTGTGTGTGTGTGGGGGGGGGTGTAGCTGCTCTGTGTCTGCAGGTGTGTGTGTGTGTGGGGGGGGTGTAGCTGCTCTGTGTCTGCAGGTTGTGTGTGTGTGTGGGGGGGGGTGTAGCTGTTCTGTGTCTGCAGGTTGTGTGTAGGGGGGATGGTGGTGTTTACCTGTTCTGTGTCTGCAGGTCAGGCATAAGGAGGCGTTTCCTCAGGCAACCAGGTGACCATAAGCGGGTTTACCAGTGCAGCCTCTGCAACAAGGTGTTCCAGAACAGCAGCAACCTCAACCGGCACATCCGTTCCCACGGTAACAGCGCCCCCCCTGGATGTTGGGGCCCGTACACTGTTGCTTCACCAGCCAGCCCCCTCCCCCCCTCTCACACTGTGTTCCTGTGTGCCAGGTGACAAGCTGTTTAAATGTGACGAGTGTGACAAGATGTTCAGCCGAAAGGAGAGTCTGAAACAGCACATATCGTACAAGCACAGCAAAAACCAGGTGTGTGTGTGTGTGTGCACATGAATGTAAAATGAATATGAATACATTTTCTTTTAAGGTTAGACCATCACTGGAGTCATTATAAGACCATACGTGTGTGTCTGTGTGTACAGCCGGACGTGGAGTACAGATACAAGTGCCCTACTTGTGAGAAGTCCTTTCGCGTTGAGAACGCCTTGAAATTTCACAACTGCCGCACAGGTAGCACTCCGTACGGACATCCCAGGCTGCTGTGGTGTTTTGAAGTCTCTGTGTCCGTCCGCTCCCAGGACACACACACCCCTGTCTCTCTCCGGCAGATGATAAGACGTTCCAGTGTGAGATCTGCTCCCGCTTCTTCTCCACCAACAGCAACCTGTCCAAGCACAAGAAGAAACACGGAGACAAGCTGTACGCCTGCCAGGTGTGCAGCAAGATGTTCTACCGCAAGGACGTCATGCAGGACCACCAGAGACGCCACGGAATGGGTGAGACCATCTCGGGCCTCTCCTGCACGTGTTCCCTCTTCTCTAACTCTCTGTCTCTCTCACTCTCATTCCCTCTCACTCCTCTCATGAGCTGAGGAATTAAAAAAGTATTCCCAGAGTTGGTTGGGTCTCCGTGACCTCTGACCCGCCCAAGCACAGTGATGGACGTGAACTGTGACCTGCGGGGGCTGGTCCTGGGGCCCACAGTTCTTCTGTTCTTCCTCCTTCGCGCGTATCCGCTCCCTACGGCTGAAGCTGCAGTCAGTGTGTGTCTGTGTGAGGAAGATGGATGACGTCTGTCTCTCTCTCTCTCACTGTCTGACTGTCTGTGAGAGAGAATGACAGAATGTGAAATGAGATAAAGAGACAGACTAACACTCTCTCTCTCCTCTCTCTCTTACAGTCTGACAGTTCGTCTCTTTCTCTCATGGTTGGACAGTCTGTCTCTCTCATGGGCTGATGGTCTATCTATCTCTCTCTCTCTCATGGTCTGATTGTCGGTCTCTCTCTCTCATTCTCTCTCTCTCTCACTCACTCTCTCACTGCTGCACCTCAGGCTCCAAGAACATGAAGCGAGAAGAACAGGAGGTGAACGGAGAGGAGGCGAATGGCGAGGAGGCGAACGGAGAGGAGGGCACCAAGTACAGGAAGGAGCCTTCAGCATGTCCCATCTGTGGCAAGGTGGGTTCTGCCTCCGTCTGCCGTACCTCATGGCCAGTGGTGCAGTGATGCATTCTGGGTATAGCAGGCCAGGGTCTACGCTGCAGTAATGCATGTGGCCCTCGGAGCTCGTGCTTCGTTTGCAGCGTTCACCTTTTCTGTGTCACTCTAGGTGTTTTCTTGTCGGAGTAACATGAATAAACACCTGCTCACCCACGGAGACAAGAAGTACACCTGTGAGATCTGCGGACGCAAGTTCTTCCGCGTGGACGTACTGAGAGACCACATACACGTCCATTTCAAGGTCAGACCAAGGCTGTATTACACCTGTGCTCTTATACCTGCACTGTGTCTAGACTGCAGAAGGTCTCCTGCCACAGGCCTGCAGAGTGTCTCTGACTGATGCCACGTTTCCCCCAACAAAGTGCTGGTTCCCAGGAACATGTGAACCCTTTAGGAACGGACCAGCGTGTCCACTGGTTTGGGTGCCCAGTGTGTATCTGAATGTGGATGTTATCTGGAATCAGATGACAAAATCCTCCAGAAAAATCACCATTGCAAAGTCTGCTTCTTGCTCTGAGGGCATTTCCAACCTTTATCACACTCTTCAGCTTTTTCGAAACGACTGATGGTTAATTGCAGTTTTCATGGTTTCCGTTGTAAGTAGCAGATAATGGGGTGCGCTAGTTCACGTGGCCCTGCCCATTAGCCCCTCACCGCACCAGCCAGCACCAGCTTATCCAGCTGAGAACCATGGTGGAAAAGCCCAGAACTTCAGGGGTTTGACACCAGCACCATGTGCTCATGGTGTCCTAGTGAGAATGAGGTCAGAAAGTTCTGTTCCTGAGATGCTCAGGTGTCTGGTGTGTTGTGACTCAAACACTCACCGATGAAGGAAAAACAACCCTGTTGGTGAGAGCCTGAGCTTTTACATCTGTCTGTCTGTCTGTCTGTCCGTCCTGTCTGTCTGTCTGTCCGCAGGACATCGCTCTGATGGGTGAGCAGGAAAGAGAGAACTTCATTAGGAAGATTGGCATCTCCATGGAGGACAGCGATGACAACTCTGAGGAGGAGGAGGAGAAGGACGACCCAGAACATCACAAATACAGCTGCAAAAAGTGCCAGGTTGGCTGGAGCTCAGCGCGTGCGTGACCCGTTACACACACACACACACACACTACCCGTTACACACACACACGCCCCCCACTACGTTTGAAAGGTGCGCGGGCAGCGCTGAACGTTCCGACGGTCGTGTGATGGCCGGCGCGTGTTCCCGCCCTGTGTGTCAGGTGACGTTTGCTAAGGGGCGGGATTACCTGAGGCACATCATGGACATGCACAAAGAACGCGGCTATGGCTGCGTCATCTGCAACCGCCGCTTCGCCCTGAAGGCCACCTACAACGCCCACCTGGTCATCCACCGCGAGCAGCTGCCCGACCCTGCGGTGCAGAGGTACGTGGTGGCCCCGCCCAGCAGACTCACTGGGGCAGCTTCTCCTGTCTAGATCAAAGAGAGCTCCTCCCTCCAAGCATGTGACAGCTCTGGAGGACCCGTGAAGAGGTGTCCTGATTGGTTATTACAGATGGACCATGTTAAAATGTTTATTGCTCACACTATTCTAGTGGCTGCTGAGACCATGTGAGGCTCTTGTGACGTTTATCTGCAGTGTATTTTGAACATGCTTATGTGGCTTATTAAAGGTACATCCATCCATGTGAGATGTGTGGTCGCATCTTCAACAGCATTGGCAACCTGGAAAGACACAAGATCATCCACACAGGTGAGCTCCTGCAGGTGTGTTCCTCCGCTGCTCAGGTGAGCTCCTGCAGGTGTGTCTCTTTGCTACACAGGTAAGCACACACACACACACACACGTGCATGCATGTGTATGTGCATATGCGTGTATGGGTGTGGTGTGGTGTGTGTTCTGTGATCAGTGTAAATGTCAAGAGCCATAGCTGTGTGTGTGTGTGTGTGCAGGGGTAAAGAGCCACAGCTGTGATCAGTGTGGTAAATCCTTTGCCAGGAAGGACATGCTGAAGGAACACCTGAGAGTACACGACAACATCCGCGACTTCCTGTGTGCAGAGTGCGGAAAAGGTACTAGCGTGTACACACACACGCACACGCCAGCGCACATTCATCCACCTGCACGCACATGTTGTTTACGTATGTGTGTGTGCTCAGGTATGAAGACTAAACATGTTGTTTATGTGTGTGTGTGTGTGTGCTCAGGTATGAAGACTAAACATGCCTTGAGACACCACATGAAGCTCCATAAAGGCATTAAAGAGTACGAGTGCAAAGAGTGTAGTCGCAAGTTTGCTCAGAAGGTCAACATGCTGAAGCACTACAAGAGGCACACAGGTACACACACACACACACACACACACACACCTGTCTGAGATTCTGAACAAACACAGGGGCTGAGATGTTAATGGAAGAGTTCACAGTGGGTCAGGAATGCTGAGGCCGATCTGCTGTGCTTCTCCTGTAGGTATAAAAGACTTCATGTGTGAGCTGTGTGGCAAAACCTTCAGTGAAAGAAACACCATGGAAACACACAAGCTCATTCACACAGGTGAGCAGTACCACACCGCGCAGGAGAGTCGCACACACACACACACACACAACGTCGCGTCTCCTCTCCACCCTTCTTCACTGCTGGAGTCGGGCGTGTCCAGCGATTAACCGCCGCTGTGGATTGTGTGCAGTGGGGAAGACGTGGAGCTGCTCCGTGTGCGATAAGAAGTACGTGACGGAGTACATGCTGCAGAAGCACGTGCAGCTGACGCACGACAAGGTGGAGGCGCAGAGCTGCCACCTGTGTGGGACCAAAGTCTCCACCCGAGCATCCATGAACCGCCACCTACGACGCAAACACCCGGAGGTCTCGCACACACACACACATGTGCTTGGACAATGAATGCACACACACGCATGCGGAGGAAAGTACGATAGACACGCACACACAAGTGCATTAGATCCATGCCTGCATATTCGTACTACACATACACAATCATACACACAAAAGAATGTCCCCACACACACACACACCAGGGAACCCCTTTAGCATCTTACACTGAAACTAGAAACCTATTCCTGTATGCAGGTGTAGATGTGTTTAGTTATGTCCTGTTCAGCTCTGTTATACAAGCTCCGTCTTCTCTACACTCAGGTGGTGGCAGTGAGGGTGGAAGAGTTTGAAGATCTTCAAGAACCTGAAACAATTGATGCCTCCTCTATCAGCATAGTACAGGTGTGTCTCTTGAGGATTGCAAGTGTGTGCATGCGTGTGTGCTTAATGTGTGTGTGTGTGTGGGGGGGGGGATTGGGAAGTGTGGGTGTGAATTGTAGGAGGAGAAGTACAATGAGAAAGGAAGTCTCAGTGTGACAAATGTGTGCACTGACCAGAGCGTGTGTGTGTGTGTGTGTGTGTGTGTGTGTGTGTGTGTGTGTGTGTGTGTGTGTGTGTGTGTGTGTGTGTGTGTGTGGGTGCCCTACTCAGCCGTCTCTCCCGCTGGAGAAGAGTTCCCTCTCAGCTGAGAAAGGCCACCGGAACTCCAGCCCTGCAAAGAAGAGGCAGAAACTCCAACTGCAGGAGACGGAGCTCTCCGACTCGGACGAATACACAGACTTCACCAGCAAAGCATCAGACTTCCCCCTGCAGTGGGCGATGAGACCAACTCTGCCGTCCAGAGTATACAACAGGTCTGGCCCCGCCGAGCTCAGTGATGATGATGAGTTCCGCGTTGCCCAATGTAAACTTGTGTGTAAAAGTTGGGTGTGTAGAGTTGGTGCTTCCTGACCGGCTGGTTGAACGGTGCTCTGTGCTCCACCCTCTGCCCAGGTGGTGGTGTTAGCTGATTCCAACACCCCCTCTTCTGCCTCACCGTCAAGCTCAGTGAGCCTCACCAACATCACAGTGACCCCCATCAGCACGCCCGCCTCCGCCCAATTCACCAGCCTCCAGCCGGTCGCTGTGGGTCACCTCACGCCGGGCGATCGACCCTTGACCCTGGACAGCTCCATCCTCACCGTGACCTTTGACACAGTGAGTGGCTCCAGCATGCTCCACAACCGGCCGGCGGAGCTGCAGGCGGAGGGGGGGGTGGCTGCGGCCGCCCCCCAGTCCGTGGCGCACTTCATCAACCTGGCCACCTTCGTCAACCCAATAGCCCACCCGCTGGAACAGCCCGCCCTGGCCTGGAGGTCCATCACCCCAGCTGACGGGGCACACGTCACAGCCACCATGGACGGAGCCCAGCCTGACGCCCAGGACCCACAGAGCCAAGCAGCCACACCCCAGCAGCCACAGCCCCCTCCTGAGCAGAGTCCGCAAATCCAGTCCCAGGCTTCAGGGCCTACGCAGGCAGGCGCGGCAGCTCCACAGATGTTTAGCTACTGAGAACTGGAAATAGCTGTTGACACCGACTCAGTTATCAGTTCACAGCAAGAGGTGTCCTTTTGACTGTAGAGATTTGGGGGTGTTTACAGTTGTTGAAAGAGAATGATTTATTGAAACTGAAGAATGAAGAGATAATGTTAATATGAAATATCAGATGTAAGTTCTATCAGTTCAGCTGGATAACTGTACAATCATGAATTTACGTATGCTAATTTACATTTGAACATTATATGTAGCTTTTACGATCGACAAAAAGATACGTTTGTATTGCAGATTCTTAAAAGGCGTAAACTCTGTGTCCTAATTTGTCACATCATGTCACATCATGTATTCTGAGTTAGTTTTTTCATTTATGGGAAAACGAGTTGGTTTTGTAAATCTTTCATAGAAAGGATCGAATAGAGGTAAATATAGCATATAATTGTGAAAGCTCTTACAAATGCTAACTGGGATAATAAATCTTTTTTTTTACCATTTTTTTGTCAAACCAGATACCTTGGAAATAAACACAAACTTTGTAATCATCATTGAAGTATGGATGAGTGAAAAGAACTGGAAGTGCGCATTTTTAACCTGTATTTTTCCGTTCAACATATTTTTAAAATTCATGAGATTTTAAGAGCTGTTGCTGATTAAGCGTCAAAAAGGTCAAGACGCCTAAAAGAACCCAAGTGTGTGAGCTGGGCAGAGCCAGAACATGAGGAATTCTCTAGAAGACCTCCCAACCGGGCAGCTGTCCTTCCTACGTCACGCAGCTTCTTCATGACGTCCCTATTAAGCACGTTAATGTTAACTGCTCCAATTAATGTACAATAAGGACACACCGCATAGACCTCCATAACAGCTCATTATAACGACAGGATATGGTATATATCCTTCCACCGAGTGGTTTAATTCGTCCACATTGATGGAGGTAGACTGGATACTCACCGACCTCATTTAAAAAAATTACTAAAATGAGTACGGTACTCTTAATTTATGCTACTATTTTGGCAACTATCTCAGCGCCAGTCAAATTAGCGGGGCTGCTTTTGTGCCAAAAGGGGCGGGAGATTTACGCCGGAACAAAGTACCCGGATGCGCTGCTCTCGTCTACGGTTCATGTTCGTGTCCAAATTTGCTAATTCAGGGTTTTTTGTTTTGTTTTGTTTTTTTGCAAATGAGCTGGTAAACTATTCACTGCAGTTATATGGCACCCACGATACAGCAGATAGTTTGAAAGCGATTAAATGTAGTGTAAATAGTTAAGTAATGTGTTAGAGCCAGTCGAATCGGCAGTCGGCCGTGCGCCCTGATAGGAGAGCGGAGCCTTGGATAACGTGGCACACTTCAGCAAGATGGAATTGGCTTTGCTCGTCGTCGTGTCACTTCTCATAGGCGCGCTTATTATCCTTGTCGCCTTAGCAGCTGGCGGACAGAAAGGCGGACAGGCTGAAAAAGTAGAAGAGAAAAAAGCGACGGGCTCTGGTAAGCGCGACTGTGTTTTCGACTTGCATTTAAGCGCTTGCCGACTACCGAATGGAGGTTAGGACACTTGTGCACGGATCACTTCACGGTGCTGGGTAGCGGCTGTCCGTTAGCTAGCTGGGTATCTACTTGGCTTGCATTCATTCTCTCTGGCGTGAGATAAGCCTCCATATCTTTAAATCATTACAATTTTAAGTGATGCGAACGACGTTTTCGATCATGATCTGTTATAATTTATGGGTGAGATTTTTGATGGGCAAAATCTCTTTAACAACTGTATAATAACCTGACTTCACTCGTGCATTACGTTAAAAGTTGGAGACGGCTCAGCTAGAGCGCCCTCCTCGAAGAAGCTGAAGCACCAGCCGCGACCCCGGAAAGAGAAGCCGCAGCAGCACACCTTCTCTCACGCGCTGCTCGCCGCCGCTTTGAAGGTGCGTGTCATGTTCTGTCGGGTCAACGCTTCGCAGGCGTTTGAACCGTGAGCGCGCTCCCGATGACCGCGTTTGGGTAGCAGTGGTCTTTGGAATTTGGGTTTCCATGTATGCAGATGCAAGTTTGTGCTTGTTACTAGTGGTCTAAAAGTCTTTTACTGGACTAAAAGTTTAACACTATATTAAACGTCTTTACTTTGTTGATTTTGATGACGTTTTTCATACATGCTTTGCTTTGCTTCATATTTTCCGTTATGTCAGGGTCACAGTGGCAGCATAACATGTCTGGATTTCAGCAGTAATGGTAAATACCTGGCGTCCTGCTCAGATGACCGGACTGTCCGAATCTGGAGCACCAAAGACTTTCTGGACCGGGACCATAAATGCCTGCGGGCCAATGTAGAACTGGACCATGCCACATTCGTCCGGTTCAGCCCAGATTCTCGGTAGGAGGGCCCTATTTTGCACTGGAGTTTGCTGTACATAATAGTACAGTGTGTTTCACAGGACTGTAGTTTGCTGTACATAATAGTACAGTGTGTGTCACAGGACTGTAGTTTGCTGTACATAACAGTGAATCTGATTGGCTCATGGCTGCCCCTGCCCATCCTGCTTCCCTAGAGCCTTCATCACATGGCTGGCAAATGGAGAGACTGTTCGCATCTTTAAGATGGCCAAGAAGGAGGACGGGACGTTTAATTTCAGCGCGGCGCCTGAGGACTTTCCCCAGAGGCACAAAGGCATCGTCATTAACATCGGCATAGCCGAGACAGGTCAGAGCTGTGCCAACCTGGTCCGCACTGAAGCTTCTTTGCTGCGCCTTACTGTTGTTTGATGATCAGAACACGTCCCGTTGCCGTTGTCTGTTTAGCAGTGTCCTTATGGTCTTCCTCTATTCAAGGCAAATTTATCATGACCGCATCCGTGGACACCACCATACTGATCTGGGATCTGAAGGGAGAGGTGCTCGCTTCCATTAACACTAACCAGATGACCAACTCCTACGCAGCGATCTCCCCGTGTGGCAGGTGAGCAGGTGTGACATCAGTCAGACAGATAATGTCGAAGTGCAAATGTAATTATGTTTCATATTGATTGGAATCTTTCTCATTTTCATCCCTACAGTTTTAGTGCTAGAATTCTGGGTTAGATTATCATCAGCATTGTAATTCCAGTCGTTTTTATGTTTCAGATTTGTGGCGGCCTGCGGTTTCACTCCAGATGTCAAGGTCTGGGAAGTGTGTTTCACCAAGTCTGGCGAGTTTAAAGAGGTCACTCGCGCGTTTGACCTCAAAGGCCACTCTGCTGGAATCTGTTCCTTCGACTTCTCCAATGACTCGCGCAGGTGAGATATCCGGTATCCAATCAGGATGATTACAGTAGCCAGGGGAATTAAATATTTTATTCAATCAAAATTATTATAGCTTTTAGTCTGCATAATCAGATATACACTACATACAATTGCAGTTTATGTTTAATGTGCTCCCTCATATCCACAGGATGGCAACAGTGTCCAAGGATGGTACTTGGAAACTGTGGGACACAGATGTGGAATACAAGAAGCAGCAGGACCCCTACCTGCTCCGGACCGTACCATGCCAGGTGTCGGAGGGGAGCCGCGTTGCTCTGTCTCCTGACGGCCGCGTGGTGGCTGTGTCCAACAGCCGGGACGTGGCCATGTACAGTGCCACCTCCGGAGAGCTGGAGGAGCAGTTCCACTGCGTCCATGGCGACAATATCACTGATCTTAAATTTGACGTTAACAACCGTTTCCTTGTGTGCAGCGGTGACCGTGTAATCCGCGTATTTCATAATGTGACTGGTTACCGAGCGGCTGTCCAGGACATGCAGGCCATGTTGAAGAAAACCAGCAATGAGGGAGTGAAACAGAGACTGCGGCAGCAGCTGGAAGACGCCCAGAAAGCCTTAGACACTGTGCTCGCTACACAGAAGGACTAACGGCTGACCTCTGTCTTCCCCTCAACCCCTCTGCTTACAGGAAAAGCCTGCTCATCTTGTGTTGGGAGCTGGGTTGTTTTGGCTTGTTGATTTTAATGAATAAACCATGAAGTGTTTCTAGGAGTTTTTGGTCTGGGTTTGTTTATTATTATTATTATTATTATATTTATAATAAATTATTGCAGTATATATATTATTAATAATAATAGAAGATAGTCAATGGTTTTATAGACCATGTGAAATGCTGAATGTTGTTTGCTACTTAAACTTGTTTTAAGTAATATGTCATCTCAGAGCAGTTTTTGAGTTTTAAGTTATTAATGGTTATGAAATGTTCAAAACAAACATTGATTCAGTATTTAGTAGTTTTACACTTGTAATTTCCTGTTTCAGGTCTGGACTACTTTGGGATCCATTGGGGCTTTTATTTTGAAAAGAAAAACCGCTTTAGTTTAAGGGATTTTAAAATTCTTTACACTATTATAACACACAAAAGTTATATCGAAACGAGATAGTTATCTTTTCTTTTTTTTATTGTCTGCTTTTTTTGTGTGTGCGTGTGTGTTTTGTTTCTTTTTAGCAATTTAAGAAAAGCTACCAGGAGCTACCTGCCCTTTGAATTGAAGAGGCGGGATTAGACAGGGAAGTTTCACTTATCGCGATGCGAGATTTGAGTACCGGACGGCAAGACCGACACGATTGTAGCAAAAGAGATAGATAACCTAGCCATAAAATTCAAATATGTCGGGGCGTTCGGTTCGCGCGGAGACCCGAAGTCGCGCTAAAGATGACATTAAGAAAGTGATGGCTGCTATAGAAAGAGTACGGAGATGGTAAGTAGTAAGGAAGTAGCTTATTACTTTGAGAGTGGAAAATATTTTCTAAACAGAAACTTCAGAGTCAAAAGGTAGGAGGGGTTTGTAAAGAGGATGGCGGTTGATCGACACGCAAATGCACCAATGGCAATAGACAAAGACCTGTTTCCTTAGAGACAAGTGGCATGTCAATAAGAGGAGGGACAAAAAAGGTGATTTTTTAAAGCTTACGTGACGTGTTGTTTGTGTTGAGATACAGGTTAACTGACTACTGTTTCACAAGGTCAATTATACTGAATTTGTTATGTAAATATGACCAACTGGACCTTTGTGTTTAACATTTCATTCTGACAGTTACCTGTACGCAGATTGTGATAATTTTGTTGTACTAAAGACGGGGTGTTCAGACTTTTCCCTTCTGGTAGTAAACCTTCTGTCTTGCACTTAAATAATAATCTGTTAAAACAATTGTTTTACTTATAACAGGGAGAAAAAGTGGGTTACTGTTGGAGACACATCTCTAAGAATATTCAAATGGGTTCCAGTTGTGGACACAGAGAGAAGGCAGGTGTGTAAGGGTGTGGTTTTTTTCCCAGTAGCATTAGCATACAGGTAAAGTGATGAGTTTCGAGACCTAAATCTCCTCAATGATCCCCTTTAGAAGGAGAAGACCAAAGTACCTGTTGGAACAGAGATCCAGTTGAACAGCTTCGCCACAGAGGAAACCTCTGAAAATTCATGTGCTGCACTACTAGATTACCAAGGTACACACTTGGTTAATGTCACTCTTAGTGTGCCCTTTTTTCATATTCAAGTCCTGTGCAATGCTTTCTAAAACGTCTCTTTGCTGCCCCCTGTGTCCTCAGATGAGAACAGCAATCAGAGTTCTCTGTCAGACTTGTACCAGACCAAAGGGGCGACTGCCGACAGCAGCAGTAACTCAAGTCCGCAGCACAGTGAGCCAGTCAGTCCTGACGGACTTGCTCACCACTACCGCCCGGATGACCCGCAACCCCCCACACTGGGGCAAGACAGCCTGGACTCTGAGCCCCCCACACTGGGGCAAGGGTGTGTGGTTCCACAACCCCACACGCTGGGACAGGAGTGTGTGGCTCCACACCCCCCCACACTGGGACAGGAGTGTGCAGTTCTACAACCCGCTATGATAGGGCAAGAGAGTGTGGTTCCACGACCCCCCGTGCTGGGGCAGGATGGTGTGGACCCACAGCCCCCCACACTGGGGCAGGAGTGTGTGGAAGGTAAGAGGAATGACACCATCATCTAGCCCAAAACGTGCTGGTGATGAGAGGGCATTGGTATCTCACTAACATCCTACTGTAGTCATTTTGCCACTTTTCTGACATCTGTTGCAGTTCATTTTGTTTATATTGTATGGGATTTGTTTATTACAACTGCTTTGGTTCTAACCAGAAACAGGAGGAATTAGTAAGAACGTTATCTGTCTGTGTGTGCAGAGCCATCAATGCAACAATGTGAAATGACAGATGAACCCCCAACACTGATCAAAGAAGATATTGTGCCCATTAATGCTCAGGTAATTAAGAACCGGCTCAGCTACTCTCCACAGTCTGATATGACAAGTTAAGCCTTCTCATTGTGTTAGGCTGATCCAATTTACCCTTAATCGTATTACCGCTGGTGCAGGGTATCTGGCAAATAAAGCTGTTTTCAGAGACAGCAATGAAGAGTTTCTTTCTGTTTGCAGTGAACAGAGTAAATATTTCTCTGTTTCATTTTATACAGGAACCTGAGGATGAGGAAAACTACGGGGCACCCGCATTAAAAAGAGTCTGTACTGAACAAACATCAGTAATCCACTCTACTCTAATGAGTTACACACACACACACACACACACACTGCGTGTACTAGGCCATTGATAATCATTCTGTCCAAACTGCTGGAGAGACCCAGACAACAACAGATCAATACGAAAGGCAGATTTAAAGCAAGATTAAGATGTTTGAGTTACTCCCAAATTATCTGTTTCATTGAATTATCTGCTTGAATCATTTTTTTTAAATGGCTGTCAGACTTAGAATCTGTCATTCCTGTCGAGGGGGACAATTGTAATGTTGTTCTTTAATGTTGTTTAATTTTATTTAATTTTATAAGCTCTACTACTGTAGTTTGGGTTTTATAGTCTCTTTAATTTGGTTAATTTACAGGGCTTGATATGAAGACCTAATTCTGAAATGTTTTCCATTCCATCAAGCAGTGACCTCTGCTGGCTACGTTAACATTAAATAACTTAATAAAGTCAAAGATCCTTTCACCCCCCAACCATGTACATACACATGGATTCATGTGATTAAACAAACCACAAGACAAAATGTTTCATTATGATTTGAAAGATGTGAATAATATGTAGTAACTTATGGAGCCTGTTGTCTCCTCGGGATCTTAAATGCTTCCACCCGTACACGAGGTTTAAAGGCTTGTAATATTTAATGTGTTTACTATCTGCACCACTCAGCAATGGTTTGTCTTTGTTCTTCTCATTTGAAGCTGATATCTCACATGTCTGGGTTGGGACACATGGACACGCGTGTCTCTTGTATGTGATATTGGGCATTCTTTGTTGTCAATTGAAGTTTTGATTTAAAAATTTTATTATTAATGGACATGGAAAATATTTTGCTTTTGTTGTGTTTGAAATGTGTTATTGATCACTGGTTAAGTGAGATCATAGATATTGCAATTTTATTATTTAAAATGTCATTAAAATCTGCTTAGAACCTTATTAGGCTCTTTTTTTTTCAGGCTTTTACTTTTTTTTGTCTTTTGCCACAGATAAGATGCCTTTACCACATGGATGGTACTACTGTACTAGTATGGATAGTGCAGTCAGTGTTACTTTGGCCTCCGTCCTCTTGATAGCTGTTGTACTGTGTAACTGAGAGTTATTCTCCCGATGTGTGACTTTTTCCTAGTGGGTAACAATATGAGATGATTCTTCATGATCCAATTTGACATAACATTGTAGTACCTAGCAAATCTCTTAGAAGCAACTGTATCAGAAACTTATGCCAGCATTTGCGATGCAAACCTTTAGTCTCTCGAGTGGATTTATTAAATATTATTTATTTATGGACTTCAGTTTTTAGTTTTCTATGTTTAACAGAAACATTTCTTAAGCCTTTCTTCTATTTCATAATTTCATAAACATTTCTTCTATTAGAATATATAATATAATAATACAACCCTCTTTTTTTCATTATGAAGAGGAGAATGAGGATGACCAAAAGTAAAACAGCTTTTCTACTTCTAATTTTACGGTTACTTATAATTCTTCCGTTAGTTATGACATGCTTAAGACCGTCTGAATGTTATTTTTCTTTCACAACGGTAGGGGGCACTGTGTAGACTTCTTTTGCGCAGCAATCGACCAAGTTCAAGATTTGGAAATTTTGGAAGACTGAAAGTCTTTATTATAACAAGAAAACTTGGTGAACTTGAAAGATACTTGGGTGGAAGGTTGTGGGGCGGAGCTGTCGGACCTGTTCATTTCACAGGCTACTTATATGTGTTGTACAGTTCACAGCAGCTCCCATAAATACATGTAGATTCGGTATTTGTAATTATTTAAAAAAAGATAAATGTAAATGCTTTGCTAAACATTTCTTCTCGAAAAGCACATAATCTCTTTGTATGCACTCCAATGTGGAGCGCAGAATTGCCCCTGGAGTCCTCTGATGTTTCTAAGAAGACAGCGTCGTGCGACGAGCTTGAAGACAAGTGCGGCGTATCACGTCCTGACTCAGAAATTCTTTGCTTTCAATATAACACAAACTACCCAGGGGAGATTTCAGGTATACCTTAAGTTTTCGTGAGGACACGTTTAAAGGACGGGAACTGCAAAACGTCAAACAATGCTGGGCGCGTATTTGAGACTTTTCTGCATCGTCTTTTTTCTGTTTTGCACGTTGAGTGCGTCTGAAGTTATCTATAAAGTCCCCGGTATAAGGCTGGAGCGCGCGCCGCAGAAAAACACCGGAACGCTCCCCACCGGTCGTACCGTTTCCAGCAGGTAGGTGATGCTGCCTATCCAAGACAACCTTTAAATGTTTTATACCATAAAATGTGCTTAACTTAAAAACTAACAGGTAAAGTCTTTATGTTGTCTTGTCTTCACCACAACCTATGGCACTAGTAAGAGACAAGGAACGAATTAGAATTGATCTCGTTATTTTGCAGTCGGATGGATATAGTATGCGCCAATACATTGTTTGATTCAAAATATGCTAAAAATAAAATATGTTTACTACAATAAAAGTTGTATCCTGTGGGCTGACATGGCTTAAGAACTCTTCTGTAGGGATGTAAGATGTTAGAGACATCTAGCATGCTCGTCACCTCGTGACTCCGTGTCTGGATTGTGAAAACTAACCCTAACCATCACTAGGGACATGGGCCGTTCGGACTGAAACTGGAACACAGCACAGAAGATAAAATGCAGAACTACAGTTAGATACCCAGGGCACCGAAAGACATACCAGACACTCTGCGCGGAAGACCAAAATTGTTAAGACACCTGTGTAACAAAAAATACAGGAAATGTTGTTTGGAGACGCTTTCGTTGGTTATTCTCTGAGATTATGTTATTTCATTCACGGCCATGAGGTGGTTAGTTCTAATGGAGAATTAATTTGAATTTCCATTCATACTCCCATAGCGCGTTTTGATGTATTTCTATATTCTTTCACAGTCTTTTTATACACTACAGCACTGCAGAAGCACCGTTCACTCAAACCACGTATCGCTTTTCCTTTTCAGGAACTGGTGTCAGTACACCGTGTGGAAGACCATTTCCTGTCAAACGTTCAATGGAACAGAGACTCTGCTTCAGCGGCGCTTCCAGAGTTGCCGTTGGCCTGGTCCTTGTACCAGTATTAACAGGTACAGTGAAAGACAATTCTGTGTTGTCTCATAGTATCATACTCAAACAGCAGACCTTAAATCTATTCATTTTAAATGACTAAAGATGGAGCTTTAAACTGTAAAACACAGTGAGTCAGTGCGATATAGATTTAAACCGTTAAACACAGGCTGAGTGATAAAGTTTTAAACTGTAAAACATCCAAACACTGAAATAGACATTTAAAATCATTAAACATCGTTCAGTCTGTGTGATGCAGCTTTAAACTGCAAAACAGCTCATACAGTGCAAAAGAGTCTGAAACTGTTAAACAGCTCAGTTCAGTAGAGCTTTAAACTGTTCAACAGTTCAGTGTGGTAGAGCCTTCAACTGTTCTGTGATCAGTGAGAGTCCACCACCTGTCTGTACAGTATAACCCTTGACTCTCCTCTTAAAAACCATCATATACCATAACCACCACATAGAAAACTTCTATCATGCTTGTGTGTGTGTATGTGTGTGTTCTTTGATGTACTACCATAACATTTTCTTCTTTGGAGACAAAGCACATTTGTAATCCTGCCTATGTTATGGATGAGTCTGTGAGCTGACTGTGTTGTGTTCCAGCTACAGGACAGTGGTCAGACCCTTGTACCGAGTGTCTTACAGACTCATTACTGCACTGGAGTGGCGTTGTTGTCCCGGATTCCATGGTGTTGACTGTACAGAGGGTGAGCTGATTGTCTGTGCATTTTGCTGCAATATTTGGTATGTGGGCATCTCAGGGAGATACTGTGTGAACAAGATATGTCTGATATTTCACTATGACACACACACACACACACTATGTGTACTGTGCTGTGAGCTCTAGGGAGTCGAGCTTCACCCATAGTGTTTCCCCATTTCTCTGCAATCCTGGTGGTCAGTCATCGCCCCACTGAGAGCCAATCTGAGTGTGAGCACATTTATTTTTATTAGGTGTTTAGTGACTTCTGGGACACTGTCTTTGTTTCTGCATGTGAGTGTGAGTTCCAGTAATATGCAATCAGCTCAGACACTAGTAGAGATGTCAGATGCCGTGAGAGGTGGATGAGCTGAAGAGGGAGAGACTGCTCCTCTAGCTAGTCTGGTAGACGCTCTGTTGAGAGACTGCTCCTCTAGCTAGCCTGGTAGACGCTCTGTTGAGAGACTGCTCCTCTAGCTAGCCTGGTAGACGCTCTGTTGAGAGACTGCTCCTCTAGCTAGCCTGGTAGACGCTCTGTTTAGAGACTGCTCCTCTAGCTAGCCTGGTAGACGCTCTGTTGAGAGACTGCTCCTCTAGCTAGCCTGGTAAACGCGCTGTTGAGAGACTGCTCCTCTAGCTAGCCTGGTAAACGTGCTGTTGAGAGACTGCTCCTCTAGCTAGCCTGGTAGACGCTCTGTTGAGAGACTGCTCCTCTAGCTAGCCTGGTAGACGCTCTGTTGAGAGACTGCTCCTCTAGCTAGCCTGGTAGACGCTCTGTTGAGAGACTGCTCCTCTAGCTAGCCTGGTAGACGCTCTGTTGAGAGACTGCTCCTCTAGCTAGCCTGGTAAACACGCTGTTGAGAGACTGCTCCTCTAGCTAGCCTGGTAGATGCTCTGTTGAGAGACTGCTCCTCTAGCTAGCCTGGTAAATGTGCTGTTGAGAGACTGCTCCTAATAGGTGGTAATAGGCTTGGAGAAGCAAACGTGAACACAAGCTTGTGTTTCAAAGATGTTTTGTGTTTAAGGAATGCAGTGTCACACACAGACAGACCCCAAAGATTGGAGTCTGGTATCAGAAGATGCCAGTGTGATGATGCGTTTAGTTCATTGCACTAATGCGTTCCAGACAGATGATGCTTTTGGCTAGTCTGCAACATTTTTGCCAAGCGGTTTGGGAGGCTTTTCCATGGTTAGTTGGTCTGTGCATTATTAAGTGTGATGTGCAGATCGTCATTAATTTGCTTAGTTTGCCATAGAGTTTTCAGCATTGTCCAGTTCTTCTCCATTGTCCAGTTCTTCTCCATTGTCCAGTTCTTCTCCATTGCCCAGTTCTCTTCTGTCTTTTTGTTTTCACTTCTTATGTGTGAAAGCACAGATGTGAAAGCTTACTTCATATCAGCATGTGTGGCAGCTGTAGGATGGATTTTGAAGACTTAAGACTTGAAAGATGAGACATTTTATGGCCTCTATCTAGGTGTTCAGGTGTTCAGCTATGTAGGTGTTCAGGTGTTCAGCTATGTAGGTGTTCAGATGTTCAGCTATGCAGGTGTTCAGGTGTTCAGCTATGTAGGTGTTCAGGTGTTCAGCTATGTAGGTGTTCAGATGTTCAGCTATGTAGGTGTTCAGGTGTTCAGCTATGTAGGTGTTCAGATGTTCAGCTATGTAGGTGTTCAGGTGTTCAGCTATCTAGGTTTTATATATATATATAGGTTCATTTGTCTAGCTGGACATCTATCTAGATGTTCTTTCATTAGCATTACAGTTGCATAGTTGTTGGGTGCTGTGTACATTCAGACAGCTTCAAACAGCTGGCTAGACTGGGGTGAGGAAGGTAAAGGTCCCTCATCCTGGTGTTCTGGGTTCTCAGGAACAGATGCTACTTCTCCTTTGAGGTTGTGAGGGATTTGGGGATTAAACTGGGATTAAAAATAAAGGTTTGAATCATTGATTCAGAATGACTTCCTAATGTGTCGCTGTGGTTAACGGGAAGTGGTGGCTATAGACAGAGACTGTGAATGTCTGTGCCCCACTGCACATCTGCTGGAGCTGTTCTCATTGGACAGGGTGCATCTGCTCTGCTCATTGAGCTGGCCGCAGTGTAGAGCATCTACTCCCTGGAGAGTGGACAAAAGGCTGATCTGAGACCTGCCCTCCTGCCAGTGTTACGGCAGCACAGACACCTGGAAAAAGCTGAAAATGGGCACATGGGAGAGAGTGAAAAATGCTACACACACACACACATGCTACACACAGATATGTTTTTGCTCTTAGCTATACCACTATTACACGCTCACTTATGCATACAGTGGCCAGTTATAAACCGTGACACGTACAGTGATATATACAGTGACCATACAAGTAGTGACCAATTATAAAGAGTGACACATATAGTGACACATACAGTCACCAGTGACACGTACAGTGACCAGTGATAAACAGTAACATGTACACAGTGACACGTACACAGTTATTCACATAGTGGCCAAACACCCTTGAACAGCGTCATGCATCACTGATGCGTACAGTGACACACACTGTGGGCATGATTGTTAACTAATGGCAATAAAAAAAAGTATGTGTCAATATATACACCCTCTACCTTTACCATTTATCTATTTCACTATATGTAAATATGTGTGTCAGTGGACAGCTCTAGTCTGCAGTCCTGTTTCAGCAGAGGCCGTAACAGCATGTGTGTAACTACAAACCTCACACACTAGTCATCCTAGAAAGTGCAGTGGAGCTTCCGCTGCTGCCGCTGGGCTTCCTGCTGGAGAAGCCCATGGAGCTCTCTCACCATCTGCTTCAGCTCCCTCCAACGCAGCTCTCCTCTGCCCACAGAGTGCCTGACCTGCACAGGCTACGCCCACATGGCCGTCCGTCTGCGCAACATCGAATCGCAGGTGAGTGAAGCTGAGTGTGGACACCCTGCGCCCTGTGTTCGGTGAGGTAGTTCACACCTCCATGCGCCTGGCAATGACTACCTCACTCTTCATTTGCTGCAGATGCTGTCTCTCCAAGACGCTGTCCTGGCAGTCAGCCAATCAGTGAACAGAACGGCTGATAATGAGGTGGATGGGTCCCACCCCTCACCTGTTATACCATGTTCTGTTGGTCAGCGAGGTGAGCCGGGCACATTATTCATACATTCTGCAGTACGTAGGTTCTGTGTAATATTTCATATAACCATATTTAGTGTGTTGTAGAGAATAACACACATGAAGAATGTAATGTAAATATTAATTTGATTAATTTGATCTTCTTACATAACTTCCTAATGTCTAAAATTAGCTTATTTTTTCAGGTCAGGCCAGACGTTATTTATATGGCACTCTGGAAACAATAATTCATAGTGTTACAGCAGGGACAGAGATAAAATGTGCGCATGTTGTCAGACTAAAACATGCTGGCAGTTGTCAGAGGCTGAACCAGATCTGTTGAGCAGTGGCAGTGCTGGTGGTGCAGATGCAGCACCTCAGATGGAGCTCTTTGTGTGCCAGTCACTCTATGTCCTGCCCTCCACCTACAGATGGAGGCTTCTCCACATGGTGGCTGGGCTGATGGGGTGCAGAGCTGCGCAGTCCACGTGGCATTAATGTGGTTTAAATGTGGTGTAGGTAGTTTCTGCACCTCATAAGTGTGAACCCAGACTGGTTCACACTGCAGCTGTTCCAACAACATCCCACTGGATCAGAAGGGCTTGTGTTGATAGATCACATGGATCTGTGTCTGTAGATCACAGGGATTTGAGTACATGGATCACTGGATCTGTGTAGGTGGATCACCGGGGTCTGTGTCTGTGAATCACTGGGGTCTGTGTGTGGATGACAGGTGTCTGTTTTCATGGAAATCTGTGTCAATATATCAGAGGAGTCTGTGTCTGTGCAGTAGAGATCTGATTCTATGGATCAGATGGGTTGGTGCATGTGTACGAAAGGTCTTTGTATACCATATACATGTGTATATTATATGTATATATACTGTTTAAAAATATGTATTAAAAGCACATTAGCATTTAGCATTTGGCCTTCTGGTCCTCCTCATGTTTCCCAGTTATTGGCACTAGTGGTGTTCTTAACTGGGGCCTGTTGCCTGGACCCTGACATGGCAAAGACATGGATCTCGTGTGCTGCCTCTGCTAACTCAATGTGTAGTGTTGCATTAGCAGAGGAAAGGCTGAACCTCCGGCCCCGCAAACACTGATGACCTCACGTTGATAGGGCCCAGGGGTCCTGTGGGGCCTGTGGGGCCTCCTGGAGCCACTGGGCCCCACGGCCCTGAAGGAAAGACTGGCCTGCGAGGGAAACCGGGACCAGAGGGACCCAGAGGTGAAATTCAGTAAATCTGACTCATTCTTCCATAATACCAAGTGAAACGTTTCATGATAGATAGTTGTGTTCTAAATGGGAAAGTGTCCTGCAGGTGAGAGAGGACCAGCGGGACATCCTGGATTCACCTACTCCAGCAGGGCAGATGTCTTCACTCTGATCTCAAGACAACACGGCCAATGTGAGGATAACAAAGACAGCACAAACACACACTACTTGTTCTAATTTACTTCTTAATTGCCATTACATAAATACATATAAATTGTACTGATTAGTACTGATGGTTGGAAGAGCATTCCCAGTTTGTCCTTATAATGACCACTAGATGGCACTGTCTACTTAAGGCAGACTGCACTGGTAGCCCAGCAGCAGGAACACCCAGTTGCCTTCTCTCAGATGCCCTCAAGGCCACTTTCCTAGTAGGCTGGAATAGCCTTCAGATCTGAGTGCCAGAGACAGTGAGTTCAGAACAGGACATTCTTTTACAGTTAAAGATCTGCTGGAGGACATAGCCAAATCCAAGAGGTGTCTGATGGGACAGACCCAGGGGTGTCTCCCTGATGGGACAGACACAGAGGTGTCCTTCCGATGGGACAGACCCAGAGGTGTCTCCCTGATGGGACAGACCCAGGGGTGTCTCCCTGATGGGACAGACACAGAGGTGTCCTTCTGATGGGACAGACCCACAGGTGTCTCCCTGATGGGACAGACCCAGGGGTGTCTCCCTGATGGGACAGACACAGAGGTGTCCTTCTGATGGGACAGTCCCAGGGATGTCTCCCTGATGGGACAGACCCAGGGGTGTCTCCCTGATGGGACAGACACAGAGGTGTCTCCCTGATGGGACAGACATAGAGCTGTCCTTCTGATGGGACAGACCCAGAGGTGTCCTTCTGATGGGACAGACCCAGAGGTGTCCTTCTGATGGGACAGACCCAGAGGTGTCTCCCTGAGTTTACAGACTCATGTCAAAATCTCAAACAGGACTGTGCTCGGCCAGAAAAACTGGTGCCGTTCTGGCCCCATAACCTTGCTGGTCTGGAACCAAAGAACCTGTGATGTCAGCAGCTGAAGGGCGGGTCCTAGCCCAACCTCGTAAAGTTGTTTACCTAACTTACTGCCATTTACAACTAGTACGAGAACCGCAGCAAATACTGCAGCAATGAATCATCGGTAGTCCGCAGAAGAAACAAATACGTCACTTACAATATGGTCTTCACAAGAAATACACAAAGTCTTCTGACTTCTGTTTCTGGATCACCCACATACATAATTGTTGGGCACTGAATCCAGTGGAACTGTGGGTCCATTGTTAGCAGGACCTAGCACCAGGACCTAGCACCAGGACCTAGCACCAGCTCCAGCACGGGCACCAGAACTTTGTTGGTGGAAAAGTGGTATCACAGAGCAGATCTAGGGCTGTCTCTCTGAGAGAAAACACCAAGACCTGTGTCTCAGAGAAAACAGACAAAGAGATGTCTCTGAGAGAATAGACACAGAGATGTCTCTGAGAGAACAGACACAGAGATGTCTCTGAGAAAACAGACACAGAGATGTCTCTGAGAGAACAGACACAGAGATGTCTCTGAGAGAACAGACACAGAGATGTCTCTGAGAGAACAGACACAGAGATGTCTCTGAGAAAACAGACACAGAGATGTCTCTGAGAGAACAGACACAGAGATGTCTCTGAGAAAACAGGATAGCACTGGTTCAAAATAAAGCCTATTTAGAAGTTTTAACATGTAAAACCACCCACTATCCACAGACTAAATAATAAATGAGTTAATGACTGAACTGGCTTGTGTTTTGAGCATCTCTCTCAGTGACATTTGTTGTCAGGGGAGAGTAAGAGTTCTGTCCGCAGTGTGTGTTCACTGTGTGTGAGCTTGTTCTCCAAACATTGTTGTGGTTGTGTCGTGTCATTTAGATGAGGAAGATTTCCACCCTCCTCAATACAAGCAGAGATTAATACTGGGACTTCCTGGACCTCCAGGTATAGCTGCCCTCTTCCTGCCTCCACCCACACACCCACCTACACCGCAGGTCTGTCTCCACCCTAATACACCCAGCACTATTGCCTCCATCTACACACCCACCTACACACGGCAGTATTGCCTCCATCTACACACCCACCTACACACGGCAGAATTGCCTCCATCTACACACCCACCTACACATGGCAGTATTGCCTCCATCTACACACCCACCTACACACGGCAGTATTGCCTCCATCTACACACCCACCTACACACGGCAGAATTGCCTCCATCTGCACACCCACCTACACACAACAGAATTGCCTCCATCTGCACACCCACCTACACACGGCAGAATTGCCTCCATCTACACACCCACCTACACACGGCAGAATTGCCTCCATGCCTCCACACATCAACATGGATGGCACTGTGAGGCCTGTTTTAGCAGCTGTAGTTTCGACTCGTCCGTCTCATCTCCCCTCCACTCCTCTTTTCTCCTTCTCCAAACCCTCTCAGGATGCTCGGGACCTGCAGGACCCCCTGGAATCCCTGGAACACCAGGACAAAATGTGGGAAAAACATTGACCTTATGCTCCACATTTAACAATTTTTAATTGTTTCCGAGCCCCAGGCATCCTCTTCTTTCTTTTTCAATGCTCCGCGCTATCACAGCTAATACACTGCTGTGACTTATCATCTATCATGATGCACCCACACCCTGTATATCGAGTGCACGAAACCTTAGGGAGACTCATTAGTGAAAGCCCCTCTGTCCTTGAAAACCAGCGACCAGGGGAGCTGAAAAGTATGTCTAATGTTTTGCACTTTGGGCCTACTGTATGTTGCAGGAGAGGTGTGGAGTTGGTGACACCGAGCGTGTGGACTGATTTGTGTCTAAGGGGGAACTGTGTTGAGTGTGTGTGTGTTCTCCTTGTAGGGTGAAGCAGGTTCCTCAGGACGTCCAGGCCTTAAGGGCTCAAAGGGTGACCCTGGGAAGAAAGTGAGTGGTCTCCTCAGACAAGTACAAATCGTTTATTCTTACATACAGAGGGTCCTGTTATCAGGGATACGCATGGTTATTTTTTATCTGGTAATTGTTTTCTGGCCAGCAGGGGGGGCCAGTGAGTACTCTGAAGAGTTTAATATTAGCTTAATTGTGTCGTCTGATTTTTGTGTGCCATTGATGTCGTGCTCTGTGTCCAGGGTGCACCTGGTCCGAAGGGTGAACCGGGAGGGAGGGAGTCAGAGGTAAGGACCATTACGGCACTGTTATGTATTCGCTTTTGAATAATATAAAACAGTGAGCTCATTGTCGTCACCGGGAGGCTGTGTGAGTGAGTTTGAGTTGACGACCTTGTTACTGTTAATATGCTTTTTGGTCAGGTTGAGCAGCTAAAGGAAGCGTTGAAGATTCTGGCAGAGAGGGTTCTGATTCTAGAGCACATGGTCAACATTCGTGGTGAGAGCTCAGTCATGGGGGCGGAGTTTCCTTCCAGGGCAGCTGTGTGGGAGGAGTTTAAGGTGTTCTGGAATATTCTGTGCAGTGGTTCACATGCTTATCATAATGACTGGAATGCTGTTGATAGCAGGAAGGTGACGTAATATCACACCTCAGCCAGAGAAATGCACAAAGTATCAGAAATACCAACATCTAAAAAACTGAAGCTACACTGCAGTTTTCCTGTTAGATTAAATGGTGCATTTCCTCACTGCCATATTTATATCTGAAGGTGGACATTCCAGGTTCATAAAGTAAAAGTCCTCACCAAGAGTTTGCTCAGGCTTCCTGGACTGTGTTGATTCCACTAATTTTACCTGGCTTGCACTAATTAGAACATCCAACAAGCTTGAGTAAAATCCTGGGAAGGAGTTTTACTTTCCTGGAATGTCCCACCTCAGTTTATATCAGACTCACAGTCACAGTGGCTCAGTGTTAACGCTGAAACAACGTGCAGGTCCTTCCAGAGAGGACGCATTACTCAGGTCTTCCTGTGTCTCTCTGTCTGCTGCGGTTCTTCACAGGCGTGGATTCAGGCTCAGGGTCAGACCTGCTGCTCAACGCCACGCCCACAGCCACGCCCACAGTCAGAACTACGGGACAAGGCAGGTCCTCCCGTCTCCTCCCCCGCACTGCATCTCCGGAGGCGCCCAGGGTGCACAGAGGACCATAGATACCTGTGTGCAGTAGGGGGAGACGGTGTACTGCACCGACACGGTGCTCCTCCACAAAGTCAGAGTTGAATTCTACTGCCCCACGTGAAACCCCAGTTGAAGCCAATGCCAGTCAGTAAAAACAGCAGGTATCACTTGTCAAGAAAACATTCTAAAGTCATGTGAAGGATTTCACTGTAATTTGATTATTTATTGAAAGGTAATTGGTACTTTGCCACTTGCTCTTGGTTTTCATTGGTTAATCTCACTTCCCACAGACCAGCCCTCATTTAAAATTGAACATTCTAGGCTGATCTAAGATCAGATTTGTTGTGTAGGCCTCTCCATGCACCAGAGTGTGTACCACATTGATCAATGATCATAGTAAAGGCAGAAAATACCTTATTGTATTAATTATTTCTGTTTTTTTCTTCCATTATATTGTTAGTTTTCTTCAGGCGTGCTCTGCTCTTGGTCATCTTTATTTGTAAACCTAAATAATGTGTTTGTGCTTTTGTGTTTAGGTGTTATATGGTGACCCTAACAGCAGGGGGCAGCGCTGCTCCGGCTGAAGGGTCCTCCTCATCTATTCACTAAAATGTGTATTAGTATCATGCTGCTTATAGGTATTTCTATATTTGTCTAAAAGCCAGTGATAGAGTATGCATGGCCAATGTGGAGGATTGGTTTGTAGGTCTTTAGGCCTGTTTCTGTGGAAGGCAGGAGAGAGATCCTGGCAGAGGGAGAGCTCGACTTTGTTCATGCTGTTCTCACTTCACAGGCTGGCTTGCAGTCTGGAGTTATCGCTGGTTTGAGTTGGGTTCTGAAATTGGAGTTTGACAGCTAATTTGGAGTTTGAGTTAGGTTTCTGGCTTACACAGCCTGGCTCTCAGCCTTGTGATATAGCTGGTTTGAGTTAGGGTTCTGGCTTACACAGCCTGGCTCTCAGCCTTGTGTTATAGCTAATTTGAGTTAGGGCTCTGACTTACACAACCTGGCTCTCAGCCTTGTGTTATAGCTGGTTTGAGTTAGGGCTCTGATTTACACAACCTGGCTCTCAGCCTTGTGTTTAGCTGGTTTAGTTAGGGCTCTGACTTACACAACCTGGCTCTCAGCCTGGTTTGAGTTAGGGCTCTGGCTCTCAGCCTTGTGTTATAGCTGGTTTGAGTTAGGGCTCTGACTTACACAACCTGGCTCTCAGCCTTGTGTTATAGCTGGTTTGAGTTAGGGCTCTGACTTACACAACCTGGCTCTCAGCCTTGTGTTATAGCTGGTTTGAGTTAGGGCTCTGACTTACACAACCTGGCTCTGACTTACACAACCTGGCTCTCAGCCTTGTGTTATAGCTGGTTTGAGTTAGGGCTCTGACTTACACAACCTGGCTCTCTGACTTACACAACCTGGCTCTCAGCCTTGTGTTATAGCTGGTTTGAGTTAGGGCTCTGACTTACACAACCTGGCTCTCTGACTTACACAACCTGGCTCTCAGCCTTGTGTTATAGCTGGTTTGAGTTAGGGCTCTGACTTACACAACCTGGCTCTCAGAGTTTGTGACTTACACAACCTTATAGCTGGTTTGAGTTAGGGCTCTGACTTACACAACCTGGCTCTCTGACTTACACAACCTGGCTCTCAGCCGTTAGTATGGAGTTATAGTGCTGTTATACTTTGGGTACTTTGTCACTCCTTGTTTTTCAAATGTTCTTTTTTATCATTCACTTTATCTTATTTCTGGTGTTTTTCCACTGTGACTCTTTAAAATATATGATTTCATAATCTCTACAGCTCAGTCTGTTTATTAACTGTATCTTACCATGTTGAACTTACTACATGTGTTCAGAAATTAGCGTTTTTAATACTGAATTTTTACATCTTTAATGACAAAAGGACAAGCGCAGGAAAGGGAAGCACATATAAACAGACAGCCAGTAAACACAAGGAGACATGGGAAATGGAGTCTTTACTCCTGTTCCTTGTCCTCTCCATGAGTGATGACATAACACAAATTTTTGTAGTCCAGATTACCAGCGACATCCAGGGGGAAGTTTGTGAACATCTGATTTACCTGAAAATGTCAGAGATTGAGTTACCATAGTGATTATAAAAGTATTTTCTAAAATGATTAATAATTTGGTGTGAGTGATTTGTGGTGTTCAGCACACAGTGGTGTGTAAAGCAATCAGTATGCTTGTTTTAAAGTTGAACACCACTGCAAAAATAGTAAAGATACCTCTGCCTCTGTAAATTTGTCTGCTTGGGACATGAGGTGGTATTTGATCCTGACAGATGAAAACAAGAAAATAAGAATGTAATACACATTATTCTGCAACCCATAAATTCAATTTAGTGTCATGTAAACTGAAATAACAGCAACACATCAACAACAGCATATTAAACAGCACATGCAGGCAGACGTTTGTATCCACAAATGAGGATACTCACTCTTCTCCTTTGATGATGCCAGAGCCCTCTGGGTCAAAGATCTTAAAGGCGTTAAGAATGTTCTCCTCAGGATCCGTCCCTATCAGGGTAGAAAAGGCAGCAGTGTTAGTGGCACAACACAGACGTTCGCTTCCTTGGGATTATACTAATATTTATTCAACACAGCTTCTTAAAGCTGCTTCTGTCTGTAAACAGATACATGCCTTTGTTGTTGCATAAATCTCTAAATCTTGTAACGTTCTCTGAAGTGTGGTGTTTTCTCATGGGTGGGTCTGAAGTGTAGTGTTTGTGTAGTGTTTTCTCATGGGTTGGTCTCACCTTTCAGCTTCTCCCCAAACATGCTGAGGAAGATGGTGAAGTTAATGGGACCAGGAGCTTCTTTTAGCATCTCATCCAGTTCATCATTACCCACATTCAGTCGTCCTGTACACACACATACACACAGACACACACACACACAGAGTTAAAGGCCAGTTGTTTGATCAGATAAAAAGTATGTCTACCTCTGTTACACATTCCATGAACTGAAGTACTTGGATTAAAGGATGTATGGAACTATAATATGAGACTTTGTTTCAGGGGGTTGCTGTGCTAAAGAGACTGGACTATAATAAAGAGGGAAATGTCAAAGCTGGACTTAGTATTTGTTCTAAAGGGAGAATCATGTCTGAAGATCAGAGAACAGTACAGACTTGAGATTAGAACTCACACACTGTCTCTGGAATTTTCAACAACTGGGAATCCTGTAATCCTCTGTCTCTCTCTCTGTCTCTCTCTCTCTCTCTGTCTCTGTCTGTCTCTCTATCTCTCATTTCTCTGAATCAATCACAAATTTCATTTACCCAGTGCAGCAAAGGTGTCTCTCAGGTCATTCTTGTCAATGAAGCCATCTCTGTTCTGGTCCATGATGGTAAAAGCCTTAATATTTGTAAAACATCAGTGAATAAATGTACCAGTTCACAAACAATCTGCATATAGGAGCACTGAACTAACGTACACCACCTTATTCCACTTCATCACGCCTTATACCACCTTATACATCCTTATAGTTCTTATTTGGAGAGCAGAGCTGCTCTTACCTCCTTAAACTCCTGGATCTGAGACTGTTCAAACATGCTGAACACATTCGAACTGGCTGCTTCCTTCTTCTTGGCTTTCTTGGGTGCCTGGAATTCACAATTATTATTATTTTCTGTACATGCTGTTACTTCTCAGTATAGCGCTCCAATATTTCCCATCACTTTGGACCGTGGAGAGCCGAAAAATGGTAATTATTTTCTACAAAGAGATATGGTGAAGCAAGAATCAGCATTTGTTGTATTGTATTGTATCTCGTTATTATTTTCATTTGATACATGAACTCGATTTTTTGGTTGCGGTTACTTATTAATACGTCAGTTGAGCAGTTCTTAGTCTTAAAAGGTTTCAGCAATATCCCTACTGTGTGATATTCAATCGCCTTTAATCAGGATAAAGGAGTAACAACTGTGATGTTCTAAAGCCTTTTTTCAGTTAGCAATACAGGTCAAAGACCCTTAGCATCTCAGTCAGCCAATATCAAACATCTGCCCATTTCACAATCATCATCTCATTTATCAAACATCATCTCATTTCTCAAATATGATCTCATTTCTCAAACATCATATCATTTCTCAAATATCATCTCATTTCTCAAACATCATCTCATTTATCAAATGTCTGCCCATTTCTGTAACATCATCTCATCATCTCAAACATCTTCTCATACTCTAACTTTTCTTGCACTGTCTAGCATCTTCTCCTACTATAACATCTTCTCATTGTCTTCCTACTGTAATCACAGAGTTCTGCAGCCACCACGGTCATCAAGTGCTCCATGTCTTTCAAAAGTCCCCCAAATCAGTCCGTCTCCGAATGAGAGATTCCACACGGCTCGCAGTGAAGTATGAGACACAAGCCTACCATTGTCACGAGCTTCCCGTTCTGTTCCTGGTCGCTAACGGCTGAGGAGACGATTGGGAAGCAGCTCCAGCGCCTTATATACGAGTAGGTTCTGCCCAGCGGCCTTCTGGTCTATGTTTAGACAGAGACAATTGTGTGACACCAGCATGCCTGCCTTATAGAGCATCCGCTGCACCCTCCTCCTATTGTAGTGGACAGATGCAAAGTGATCTAGTCAGGGTGTGAAGACCTACTATCTTAAGATCACTCGGTGTGTCCCAAACCCCACCAGCTCAGCCAGCTGCTCTCACTTCACCAGGCTTCTCGTCCTGGGCAGGAGCTCCGTGCTCACTCCCTCGCCGCTGCGCCGAACCAACGGGAGTGTTTACTCACTGGCTAAAACCTGGAAGAGCTGGCATAAAGCTCTGGAATCAGGGAGACGCGTGTCTCATTGGTCTGGATTGGCCTGGATAGGTCTGGATTGGCCTGGATAGGTCTGGATAGGTCTGGATAGGTCTGGATTGGCCTGGATAGGTCTGGATTGGCCTGGATAGGTCTGGATAGGTCTGGATAGGTCTGGATTGGCCTGGATAGGTCTGGATTGGTCTGATACATATCCGATTTCCATAACAAGATACATATTTCAGAAAGCTTGTTTGATATAAGGTGGAAAAGGGAATATGAGATTCTACATGTAATAAAAACCTCTACATGTTCAGACACACAACATGCTTTGTTATTCATAGACACTGGTTATTATTATTATTATTATTATTATTATATTATTATTATTATTAAGTACATATTTCTCTCTAATTCCATATTGCACAACTAATCTATCTTCATCGTACTTTTACTAATAGCAAGTTGTAATAATAAAGCCACACAATTATACACCCTTGTTTTTCACTATTTTGCTAAGATGATGCAATAATGTAGTGATTACAGATGTGACTGCTAAATTGTTCACTTATCCAGTAATGTGTTGATGTCAATTGTTATTTACTAAAAACATATGCAAAATACATTTGTTTCCAAACAATCAAATGAGACATCTGACCACATCATTAGATATTTTACTTCTTGCACGGCATGTACGCTAATTACAAAGCAGCTGATATTTTAACAACCTGCCCAAACCAGTTCAGCTCTTCACCAGTTTCCTGTTCCCCAGTTCACTCTTTTACTGTTTCACTCTGGCAGCTGAAGGTCTGTGACGTCATCCCTAACAAGAGCATAATCGAGCTCTCAGATTTGGTATTTCATTTTTTAAGTGTTTGTGGTAAAATGTTATTTTTTGGACACAGTTGCTCGTAAGGACGAGTCAGACAAAACGTTTATTCTCTAGAACAGATATGGACTGATATTTTGTGGAAGCCAAATTTAACCCTGTTCAACTCTACCACCTGCTCCCGAAGGATCCACACGCCTTGGACAATAGTTTTAGCCCTGCCCTCACAGACAATGTGTGTGTGTATGTGTGTGTGTGTGTGTGTGTGTGTGAGTGACATTCTGAGAATAACCTGGGGGGGCGCTTGCCCATGTTAGGGAAGACAGCAACAGGTGTGAGATAGAAGTCAAGGTCTGGCCGTTCGTTCCAACAATGACACAGGTGTCGCTAGTCTGTCTGAGAAGAGACGCTTTCCTCCAACTGCTATGGACTGTCAGTCATCTCAACCTCGTCCAACTGATCCCACTGTGACACAATAGCACCTAAAATAACACGGGGACAGAATAGAGCTGCTGCTTTGTTTGTGTAAACCTGGAACACCCCCTTGCATCACTCGCTTGCTTCCTTCAGGACACCACAGAGCACGTCTCCTGGCGCTGGCAAACGTGGGTGGTCTGAGCAGCAGAAACAGCTCTGAAATAAATGGCTGTGGTTTGGTGGAGACCGTAAGACACTGCGTTGGCTATTACTGTTTTACAATGGCTTGAGCTCCTTCTGTGTACAAGAACAGTGCATGTTTTGAGTGCTTTTTCCATTAAATGTGCCACTGTTTATTATACACAACACTGTTGTACACTACAGTGAGTAGAGAGGAGGCCATAACAGAACCACAGCACTTCCTCCCAGTTTAACCTACTCACACAGTCTAAATCTACTCACAGTCTAAATCTACTCACAGAGTCTAACCAACTTACAAAGTCTAAATCTACTCACAGAGTCTAAATCTACCCACAGTCTAACCTACTCACAGAGTCTAAATCTACTCACACAGAGTCTGAATCTACTGTGTCTAAAACTACTCTGCCTAAATCCTACCCACAATTTCTAAAATCTACCCTCATAGAATCTAAAACCTATCGACACAGAATCTAAAACCTACCCAGTCTAAATCCTACTCACAGAGTCTGAACCCTAAAAGATTTCCTTTAGATACACCTTTTTAGATATTTCACTATAGATATCGTACTACAGATGGAGTACCTTGGATATTGTACAATAGACACTATATGGTACATAGATACTCTAACTGTACACACCAGTGTGGCTAATAAAGATGAGTGGCTGTACAATATTCACACTTGAAGCTCATGACTTGCTTAACTTGCTATAACTGCCTTTTCCCAGCAATCATTACATTCAGTATATAATCAGTGAATCATATATACTGAATTATTACATTCAGTATATAAACTCTCTTGAAGTGAATAGAATGAGCCTCCCCGTGCGTGACGAGCTGCTGGGCCTTCACTGCCTCTAGATGGCGCAGTTCCCCCAAAAGCCTGCCTGTTCTCAGTAACCAGGCACAGAAACAAAAATACAAATAGATGCCTTGTGCCTTCAACGTACCGATACACGGAGTGTGGGACAAATTAGAAAGAGAGCACGTAATATCTAACATCTTATGACAATAAGACATGACACATCTGGATGATACACCACACTTGTCTATTATATCCATAATTAAAATCCAGTCCTGTATGGCGTGGTTTTAAACGAGGACTGGCCTCCAGAGGGGCCTTATTTGATTAAAAAAACGCGAGCTGGAGGATAGGGTGACGCACAGGGAGGAGGGGCTTTCTGTGTGGGCTCCCACGAGGTGAGAGTGTGTCTGAGCAGGGAGAAGGGGAGACTCCGCTGCTCATGTGGGTTTAAAACCCAAGGGCCAGTGGGCCCAGCTCTCTTTCAGCTCCCCTGATACCTCAGCCAGGCTGGGGGAAGAAAGGGGAGGGGAGAGGAGGTGCTCGGAGCCTCCCTGGGGTCCAGGCCCCGCCCCCCTCGTGCCTACGGTAGTGCCACTGAGTCTGAAGGTGGGGGAGTTGCGAGCAGGGGCGGCGCTCTGAGACAGCGGCGGAACAGAAGTGGAGGAATTCGGGCCGAGCTCTGACGTGATCACATCCGTCAGGTCAGGTTCGCATTCGTCATCTATCGTTTTTAACAGAGTGATAACAATTGATAAATACATGTATACATTTAAATATTTAACACAGCGTTGTATAAAATAAACGCAGAAACACGAGACTGCGTTAGCAGCTTGAATAAGGTTCACTATATTTCTGAATAATCAACAAATCAGTTGTTTATCCAGCAGTTATGACCGATAAGCAAACGGGTCATAAATTAGCGACCCAAACCCCACATTACGCGGAAATGTAAGCAAGAGCAACGTAAACACTGGCGCGTCTTTACCCAATAGGGGGCGCTCCGTCCTAAGTTCAAGTTCAAGCACATCGCTGAGTCCTTATTACAGTTTACACAGGTTTTAGTATAGAATGTTAAAGACAATAAACAATACACAGCAATAATTTATTGCGACTTTGACCTTTAATTTTAGTTGCTTTACCGCTTTTTACTCCATGCAAGTATTTGCACAGTATATGTTGCAACATGACTTTAAAACAATGTTCTTTTTAAAAATATTGGTTATATTGCAAATCTGCCCATTACGAGTAGTTTGTAAATGGTATCTGTAGGCTGTCGGCCTGCTTCACTTTTAAAAATAAGACGTACCTGTTTATCAGCTTCCTATTACAATAGTCTATTTGGCGCCAACTGAAAACGGATCTAAATATGTTGGCTGACTAGAACAAAAGCAAAGTCTTTTGTAAAACAAAAACCTTCAAGCTGAGTGCTTTGTAAACTCCGCCAACTCCTGCAACCTTCCGCGCAGGTGGGAGTCACGATCCTGATGTAAAGACGAACAAAAATCAATACAAGGACACATGAACTGTTTTCGTTGCGAAAGATCACATCTCGGGCAAAGCCTTCTGCGCAGGGACCACGAGCTACTGGAAATTCCATCCCGTGTTTTCAGACTTTATTAGTATGGCACCCTCGTCTCAATAATTCTACTCAGTGGTCCTATTCAATATTGCAGGTTAGTGTTCGATAGCTCCGTTCCACGTCGCGGTTTAATAAGCGGTCGCCGCGTTCAATTGCTCCGCTCCGTGTTTTGCGCGCGCTCCCCCTCCTTTTCGGACTGAACTCCAGCCCCTCGCGCTCTCTCTATCAGCCTTTCATTCCGTCTCAATATGTCTCAAGATGGCGGCCAATGCGGGATCGATGTTTCAATATTGGAAGCGCTTTGATTTACAGCAACTCCAGGTAACTTCTTTTACTTTTTACCCACTGCGCCTTTTTTGAAGCCGGGCTGGGGAGAGCCGTAGCCTGTCGGGCGCGCGGCTCTGCGGAACCTCTTCACCAGTTTGTGGCCGTTTTGCGAAGCGCTTCCTTTGCCCATTGATTAAAGCGGCTCTTTCGCTGATCGGAAATTGATCCTCTTTGTTCAATTCTCATCGATCAACCATCATGGTCAAGGGGCTGCCGCTCCGTTGGCGGTGAGGCAGCAACTGCATCCCAGCTGTCAGGGAGATCCTCGCAGCCTCCAAACTGTTCATGGGATAGTTTGGGTAGTGCGCGAAGGTGCTGTGTTTTACTGGAATCATTGGGTTTTAGAGGAGACGCGTGTAGGGTATCTTGCGGTGTCACGGGTGGCGCTGTGGTGGCCAAGAGCGCTGTTCTCCAGAATTAGGTTTCATAGTTTACCGTATTTTTTTTACTTCCTAACTATGTACGGTGTAGTTTATATTTTGAAAGTTTATCAGTTGTAATTGATGGCTCGATCTTACGAGGATCACTTTGTCGGAACTTTTCAACTCGCAAGTGTCAAGGCAAAGATCGGGTTGGTTGAACTTGGTGCCAGACGTTGTGGCATCTTACATAAAAAGAAAACAAAATTATGCAAACAAACTTAAACACCTAGGAAACAAGTTTGTGGTTCATAGCCAATTTTCTTAATAACTTATGTGACATATGCGCAATGGTAGACGCCGGCAGATTGCGTTCGGATATTCCCCATGTAGGTACAAGGGCACACGGCTGCAGATTTCACAATTTGTTTCACGATCGTTGGTGATTTGAATGTAATGTTCATTCTAGATTGGCACCGACTAGGTTAAGTGACTTTAATGATGTACGCCAGTGATACAGGAGTTATATGAAGAACCTAAACCTTGGCTGCGATCAAAATGTAGGCAGCTGTGTTAAAATAAGTCGCTATATTTTAAAGTGAACTATATATTTTAAACACATACTATATTTCAAATGTACTCTATAAAACTAAAACAGTTGTGGTCGGTACTGTGACTGTGGTTTTACACAGTTTAGCAAAGTATATATATATATATATATATATATATATATATATATATATATATATATATATATATATATATATATATTTGTTAAGCCTCAAAAGTCATTTTTACGAATGTAAACGTCCAGGAAACGTGAACGCGCCGGGAGCTCGTTTTGGATGTAGCTCCCTTTCATCCTATGTTAATAGTCCACCCGGTAATGAGACTAAATGAAATTACATTTAATTACACAAAACAACGTGGTTTGATATGTCTGATAAACCACTCAGCGGGTAGTTTTGTAGCAATCGCCAGCGAAATGTGCACATTTAAGTAGTCGCGTCTAGCTAGCTTACGGCGTGACTCTCCGGTCGTGTGAGTAGACCGTGCTGACGGTAACGGGACGGTGCTGATATCCGCGTTACATGTAGGACCCCCCCCCTTCCTCCAGATCCACCTAAACCATATCAATGAGTGAAAATCCCCTTCACTGCAAACGTGGCTGATGTTGCGTTGATGGTGTCTTGATTTTGGACATTGTAATTATCTGGGATTATATAGAAAAAAAGTAAAAGTAAAAAATGTATTTTATTTTTACGGTACAGGCGGTACAGGGACCACCCAGGGAGCGCCGGCGTGTCTCCTCTGATGTGGTTCCTCATCCTGCGGTCGGTCCTTTGTCGGCTGTCTCTCCGACACACTGGAGTTGGCATCAGCGCTGGGCTTTTTTGGATGTAGCAAATGAATTCCCTTTTGGGGACTTTTTAAACAAACGTGTGCTCATTTGAGCCCCCCGTGGTGGTCTTCACCCTGTCATATTAGGCCTTTCTAATGGTTTTATGCGCCTGCTACTTTTCTTTGTTTCCTGATAAAATGTGAGTTGACTACTTTAAGTGTCGCGGCTGTGTGGTTCCAATGCGTCGTGTTATTTATGAGGCTAACCACACAGTCGCAGCTCTCCGGGTTAAAGAAGACTCTTATCTCGATGGGTTTGTTCGCGTCTTCGTTATATCACCTGTCACCTGGCCGTGTCTGCGCGCGTCAGGTGCCGCCAGGTGAGCGCCTGAACTCGGAGTAGCCATACGCTCGTGCGCGTGTGGTCCTCCTTTCTCGCACGTCACTGTGCAGAGATTAGACTGTGACGCAGGTCCCGCGGTCCCCATCGCGATGAGAGGTGTCAGTCGTGTCTGAGCTTGTTCTGGCCTGCTCATCACTGCGGTCACGCCTCCCACACCTCAGACGAGTCACACACACACACACACACACACACACACACACACACACACACACACACACACACACACACACACTCAGACGTCTTACACAGAGGAGTCATCTGATCAGTAGTGTTTTCGTGTCTTCTTTCTTCTCTGTTTTTGTCTGGAAAAAAAGCCCTCGACGTTATAACGTCAGATTTAAGGATAGCTGGGTAGCTGGGCGAAATGCTTTTGCTTCCTGTTTGCGGAGGAATGTTCCAGGTTGAAACAGCATTAAGAGCTCGTAACTAATGAGGAATTAGTTATTCAAACGTCTTCAGCCGAATATTCATCGGTGTAACTGTGTCAGGAATGTGTTTACGTACATGTGGCTGCGTTCGTTTTGTGACGTGTTGGGTACGTGGCGGTGATACGTGTGTTGTGGCGTTAGGCGTTATGGCTCTCTTCATCAGGCTTTTGTTAGACGTGTGAAAATGCTGCAATAACAGAACCGGCGACTGCGGTACCTGCTGTCCAGGGCTCCCCAGCTCCTGGTCCGTGTGAGGTAGCGAGACATGCTGGATGTTCAGCAGCCTGGGAACGTTCAGCCGCACGCCGCTCAGAGCAGCAGACAGCATCTCTCTGCCGTGGGACGTGTACTGTGTAATGCCCGCGTTGGGCTGACAGTGTTCTGTCTGTTCAAAAGCACCTGAGTGGCTTTGAGCTCAAGGTGAAAGTACCCAAGCGGTTATATTACTCGTGTGTGTGTGTGTGTGTGTGTGTGTGTGTGTGTGTGTGTGTGTGTGCGTGCGTGTGTGTGTGTGAAAATAAAGTGTTCACTCTTCTCCAGACTGCTTTTAGACACTGCTTTAATGCAGACTTGAAAGATGTGCAAAACAAGAGTGTGTCTGTGCAGTCTACCCACACACACACACACACACACACACACACACACACACACACACACATCCACCCACACTCTCTGAATTCTGCCTTCAGATCTTTGCCACTTCAGAGCCCCACCAGTCTTGTAAAAAAAAGCCTGACAACAAGACAGAAATGTGTGTGTGGCCTGTCCAGAATGATCCTGCGCTGTCTCAGAATGACGGAGTTTGTGTCTGCAATCAAACCAGCACTTTTAATATTTTATGGAGATTACTTTGAGTTTGGGTCAAAAGGACTTTTTGTCTGAATCAGTACCAGGACCCCTTTACTCAAATTGTAGATTAATAATATAATAGATTAATGATGCTCTAGATTATAAGATACTAATATATTAAATTAGCAATCCTGTACTGTAACATACCAAATCATAATGTAATGACGTGGCCTAATAATGTAGCCTCCTAAATTTTTTATGTATTAATAATGTTATAAATTAATAAAGCACTAATAATGTTCTAAATTAAAAATGTACTATTTATGTAGTGTTAATTAATAACATACAATTTTATACTTTTCATCTGTTCTAACTGTCAAATAACAAAGTGGCAAAATAATTGAGGAACTGATTCATGTTCATTTCCACAGTGCAGGAATAACACTGCTGTAAATTTAGAAGGGAACTGTTGCTCGGTTTGCAGCTGATTTGGAATAAAAAAATGTATTTGAGAGCAAAATTGGGAACGTGTTGCAGTAAACTTGTGCCTGGAGCACGGAACCCGTCACCGAGGGAACCCGTCACTTAGGGAACCCGTCACCGAGGGAACCCGTCACCGAGGGAACTGAGAGAACCCGTCACTGAGGGAACTGAGAGAACCCGTCACTGAGGGAACCCGTCACTGAGGGAACTGAGAGAACCCGTCACCGAGGGAATCTGTCACTAAGGGAACTGAGAGAACCCGTCACTGAGGGAACTGAGAGAACCCGTCACTGAGGGAACCCGTCACTGAGGGAACTGAGAGAACCCGTCACTGAGGGAACCCGTCACTGAGGGAACTGAGAGAACCCGTCACTGAGGGAACCCGTCACTGAGGGAACTGAGAGAACCCGTCACTGAGGGAATCTGTCACTAAGGGAACTGAGAGAACCCGTCACCAAGGGAACCCATCACTGAGAGAACCCGTCACCGAGGGAACACAGGGGCCGCACAGTTCAGTCCCACTGTTGAGCTCAGCACACACTGTGACTAGAGCAATAAAGAGATGTAGAAGTGTGTAGCACAGCCCATCCAGTCTGGGCAGTGCTGTGCTGTTATGTGGGGTTGTTTTGCAGTGTGGATCATTTTGACCCCCCCCCCCCATTCCCTTGCTAATTGTAGACATGCTGAAATTGAGACACAGTTATGGGAATGAGGACACACACACGCACACACACGTATTACCTCGTCGTTGGGTCCCCCTCCTCCCTGTTGTGTGTGAGGGCTGCAGGGGTTTGGTGGGGGCCCTTCCTGTCTGCCCAGCCTACTGACGCCAGCCGCATAATGAACTGTCCATTCTGAATAGATGTAGGAGGGGAATTACCCGTCTGTCTTTCTCCCACTCTCTCTCCTCTCTCCCTCTCTCCTGTCTTTCTCTTTCTCCTGCTCTCTCTCCTCTCTAACTCTATCCCTCTCTTCTGTCTTTCTCTTTCTCTCAGCTTCTCTGTCTTTCTGTATCACTCTTCTATTTCTCTCTTCTCTTCCTCTCTCTCTCTCTCCCACCTTTATTAGGTTTTTGCTACATTTGCCAGGTGAAGACAGAAAGTGTCTCAGGAGAAAAAGAATTTGTTGGCTTTTGTGGTTAAGAAGAGAGACTCCCAGAGTTTAGGTGCTCTCTGTTTTGCTGTTTAGCCTTGACATTGGAATGCATACGTAAAAATGTAGATAATCAGAACACATTGTGATGTGAACACAGCGTGAAATGGCTTCTCCTCCGGATCATTTTCGGCTGTCTTGTGCTCTTTTTTTCTGTTGCTTATCTTACAAAGGAGTCGTTTCTAAAAGAGGTATCAAAGTTTTCAATTGGATTATAACGGAACTGCAAAAGTGTGTTAAGCCAGTTCGTATATAATGAGCTGGGTTATTACTGGGTTATTACAGCATTAGACAGCAGACGAAAACCCCAAAGCACTTTTATTTGCTTCTGAGACATCTGGAACCAGTTGAAGGGAACTAGCTGTGAATGAAATCTATGGGAAAGAGACAGACCGCCATTTTTTCCCTTCAGGATGGTCCTTGCAGTGTTCGATGACACAGCAGGTGTTTGACTCCTGTTTTCCAGCAAAGATCCCCATATAGACCTACCCACACATCTAGTCTCTTATACAGACCTACTCGATCACACAGAGCCACTCTTTTATATAGACCTTCCCTCTCATACAGACTCACTCTCTTTATACAGACCCATTATCTCTTACAGACATGCTCTCTGCAACAGACCCACCAAGTATCTCTTTAAGACCCACTCTCGCATTCAGACCTCCTCTCTATATACAGACCTAATTCCTATATACAGACCCACTCTATACAAGACCTTCCCTCTCATATTGAATGAAAGTAACAAAGTGAAACCAAACATACAAGTGAGCCAGTATGAGAAGAAAAGCCAGCAGCCCTGGTGCCCTCTTGCCCTCACTGACCAGGTGAACTGCCCCTGTGCCCCTAGACACACGAGGCACAACTGCCCCTCCAGACCAAACAGCCTGCCCACAGAGTGGTCAGTAATGTTGCCGGTCAGCCCCTACAGGCCAGGGCCCAGGGGCCTAGTAACCCTGCCAAGAAATTCCAGGGCGTATCCCCTCCGGAGGTTCTGGACATCAAGTCCTCGGGGGCTCCATAAGGCGGAGGCTCTCCGCGCCTCAGACGATACTTGCGTGGAGGCTTTGGGACCAGACAGCTGGCGCAGGACACCCGGTGGAGGATGGGAATGGCGCCGACATCCTCCTGCGGGGCTCGCGGGAGGACCCTGGGAGTGCTGTGCCTGCGCGGAGGAGCTCCGGGGGCGGAACCAGCGCCCCGGGGAGACGCCGGGCTGGCAGGCCCGCTGGAGGGAGAGGGAGGCGCGGACGGAATATGTAGGACAAAAAGTAAAATCAGAAGGAGACAGGAGCTGCTGAAAATGCTCATTCTGTCTCGCGAGAGAGGACATGGAAGGACGCGGACGTCTGCAACCGAAGAGTTTATCAAACATAATGAAACAAAAAACCGAGCAGGATCAAAGGGCAAATTAAGTGCAGGGACCATCAAAGTCAAACAAACACCAAACTGAAATAAGCTTAAATAAGGTGCAACGTAATTGCGTAAGAGGACACAAGACACAGCAGCAAATGAGGAACGCTCACACCACCTGAGTGGGCGTGGCATTGAACCAACACACCTGAGTGGGCGTGGCATTGAACCAACACACCTGAGTGGGCGTGGCATTGAACCAACACACCTGAGTGGGCGTGGCATTGAACCAACACACCTGTAGACACGCCTTACAAAAGATCAAACATAAACAATAAGCCATCACATCAAGAAAAAAGGCTTACAAAATGACCACACTTTGAATTGTAGCAGATATATTTCTCTTTTGTGTAGTTGTTGTGTATACCCGTGTGTGCGAGAGACGGGTTCCGGGTGTGTGAGGGGTTTAGTGGTCTGTGTTGTCATTCAGTTCTGTATGAGAGACTTCTCACAAGCCTGCTGGGCAGTGCGTGCGGATCCTGACGGGCATGTTTACAGACTGGATTCGGGTGCTGCTTTTAAGACGCGGCTGAGGCTTGGCAGGGCTGTCTGGCTGATTTCTCCCGAGATCAGGTCCCTGTGGAGGTGAGAGGCGCCGGCTTCTGCTCTGCTCCAGGCAGCGCCGGGATCCACTAATGCAGCGGATACTGTCCGAAACATCAGCCGCGAGCCGTCTGTCTGCGCCGGACTCGAATTCCTCTCCTCACTAACGGGGAGTGTGCAGGAGGCCCCAGGACTCCATCGCTGGCTGTGCTCCACCCAAACCGGCTCCGTCCGTGATGGGAACAGGTGGAGCAGGTTTGGGTGTGTGTGAGCTGCCCACTGGCAGACCCGAGCTCACAGTGCACTGGTGCTGCTCCGAACTCTCTCGGTACCATGAGTGAAACCCTTAGTCTGAAATGCTTGTCAGTCTTTTTCACTGACCTGTTCACTATGAACCCAGTTCAGAGAAACCACAACACAGACCAGCAAAACTCCCTCTCTCTCCCTTCCCTCTCTCTCTTTCTCTCTCTCTCCTTCCCTCCCTCTCTCTCTCTCTTTCACTCTCCCTCTCTCTCCCTCCCTCTACTGTATATGTCTTACTCTCTCACAACTGTCCCTTTCTCTCTCTCTCCTTCCTCTCTCTCTCTCTCTCTCTCTCTCTCTCTCTCTCTCTCTCTCTCTTTCACTCTCTCTCTCTCTCCCTCCCTCTACTGTATATGTCTTACTCTCTCACAACTGTCCCTTTCTCTCTCTCTCTCTCTCTCTCTCTCTCTCACTCTCTGTGTAGTGCTGTGTGCGTGTGCAAGTGTGAATGTGTGTATGTCTGTGTGTGATTGTGTGCAAATGTGTGTGTGTGTGTGCTATGAGATGTGGTTAGCCAGGCCTCCTGTGCTGTGTGTGTCTTGGTGGTTGTTTTTATGCACAGAGCGAGCAGTTTCCTGGGAGGGTGGTGTTGGGAGGGTGGTGTTGGGAGGCGAGCAAGAGATGAGAAAGACATTCTCAGATCTGGTGTCCACATCAATGATGAATTACAGTGTGTTGGGTTACACAAGTTGTCAAGCTCTCTGTCACTCTCTCTGTCTCTTTCGCTCCCTCTCTCTCTGACTCCCTTTGTCTCTCTCTCTCTCTGTCTCCGGCTGTCTGGAATGTCTCGTCGGTTTGATTGCTACGTAAGAAGGCATCGTGTGAGTGTGAGACGTCTGTGTGAGACATCTCCAGTGGCGCCCAGCGAGACACACTCCAGTCAGTAAAGCTCTCCGGATCTCATGCGTTCTGCACGGACGGGTTTATCTGCTGCACCTGCATGTTCTGTGGCAGTGCAGCCGGCCGGCCCGGTCCGGCCCGGTCCAGCCCAACTCGGCCCGGCGCTGACGCTGCAACCTGTTCTCTAGGTCTCGCTCAGCAAGCCTCCCTCATGAGGTTGACCTCTGTGTGAAGCTGGCAGTGGGAACTTACAGTGTAAGGTATGGCTGTGTGCTCTGTAAATAGCTCTGCTCCTTCACACTCTGCCGCCGCTGTGTGAGTGTGTGAGGGTGACATACCAGGACCCTGGTAGCGTCAGTGACACAGTGGGCAGAGGGCGGGGCAGAGGGCGGGGCACAGCGCTGCGGATGCGCTGAGTTCTGAAGACGTGTCCCGTGGAGTTTTCCTTCAGCGCTGGAGCGCTCTCCACGGCAACGGCTGCTAACGCTCCCAAGGGCACGTGAGGGGAAGGCGCGCGTGAGATGCTTGGCTCTGCACGTTCCGGAATGCGGCGGCAGTGTCTAATTTAGTCGCACGCGTGTCCTGCTCAGATGAATAATTGGCTCCATAAAAGATGTTCATCTTCACGAGAGTGGAGCGTGGAGCAGGTCCTGCAGGATTCCACTCTGTTTCTACAGTGAGCAGGAAGCATGTTCCTCCAGCCCCTCGCAGACCTGTGGAGCCGCACTGCCGTGTCTCTGTCAGCGTACAGTAAGCTGGAATAGGCTGATCACAGATATTCTGGGGCTACCAGGAAGTGCGTAGGTGTGAAATGTAGGTTTTTCTACTCTAATTTTAGAGTCCGCTAGGAGGACCAGGCAGGTGGGGTCTGCCTGCAGATTGATGTCAAAGAGGACAGGTAGAAGACAAATGTTCACGTCCAGATCTGTTCACACTGCACTTCTGGTGGGTTTTTTTTTACCCAGATATCTAGACCAGTTTGTCCTCCGACAGCTTCAGGTAGAGATGATGACGACTTTGCACCTAGTCGTGGCTGGAGTGATTTCCATCAAGGAATTAATCGGAGACCCCCACTGTGGGGCTGTGCCTGCAGACTCCGCCCCCATTGTGGACCTGTCCCTGCAGACTCCGCCCCCACTGTCCCTGCAGACTCCGCCCCCAATGTGGACCTGTTCCTGCAGACTCCGCCCCCCACTGTGGGGCTGTCCCTGCAGACTCCACACCCCACTGTCCCGCAGACTCCGCCCCCCACTGTCCGCAGACTCCGCCCCCCACTGTCCGCAGACTCCGCCCCCCACTGTCCGCAGACTGCGCTCCAGCTGTCCAGTGGCTGAGCTCAGATGGTTCAGCTAGACTCTGGCTGAACTTTCCCCTCTGCCTGAAACAGTTATTATTAGTGACCTGAAAAGCTCCAGGCAGAGTGGGAATGAGAGCCAGATGCTGATGTTAGTGGGAAGACAAGATGACGCTTTTTCCAGTACAGTTCACAGGGAGCAACGATGACACAGATCTTTGGTTGGCAGGTGGGTCTGGTCGGGGGTCGGGGGTCGGGGGGGGACTGGTCGTCTTCGACCACTTCATACCACGCTGCTGCATGCCAGTCTGTGTGTGTGTGTGTGTGTGTGTGTGCTCTGACTACATCTGTGCTGTTTGGGGTTTAGTTACTACTTCAAAGTGAACAGTGTGTTTTTCTTTTTTTATCCCAAGCTCCGCCTCTTTATGCCTGGGACTCTCTGTCTCTCTGTCCTAGAAAAGTCCACGTGTCTCTGTGCAGCTTCACGTGAACTAAACCACCAGAGCTCCAGAGGGCTTAATAAGAACACTGTCATACACACCTCTAGAACATGAGGAGCGGGGTGTTGGAATAGTGAGTCCACACACACACACACACACACACAGGAGTGTGACACACACACACACACACACACACACACACACACACACACGCACGCGCGCACGCACACACACACGCACGCACACACACACACACACACACACACACACACACACACGCCACACGCGCGCACACGCACACGCACACGCACACGCACACACACACACACACACACACACACACACACACACACACACACACACACTCGACACTCACGGGGACTCACGGACTGTTGCTGTGCCCTGACACAAACAGCACATTACACGGTGTAATTATCTCACTGGCTCTATGTTGTTGTATATGAATAAAGCATATATTGTTTTGAAGCTATGGGGACATAATGTCTGTGCTCAAATCTGTGCAGACATGCCAGATGACAGAGTGGTGTCAGTTCTCAGGTGGAGTTGAGAACGTCATGTCTGTCCAGTCCTAAGAGCCCAAACCAAACATGTAATCTTCGTGTGTGCTGAGTGTGGCTACAGCATGGCTTACTGCACGTCTCCACACTATTGATGCTCTTTTGATGAATGCAAAAGTGCTTACAGACTTGTGTCAACACTGGATCGCGTAGTCGTCTGCATGTCTGCCTGTCTGCCTGTCTGCCTGTCTGGTGCTTTCTGGAGTGGGTCTGGGATTGTTTATAGTGGTCTGTAGCATTCAGGACTGGTCTGTAATGTTTTTGAAGTGTCTAGAGTGGTTTAGAGTAATCTAGAGTATATGGGGAGCTGCCCGGGGGCGATCTGTGACGCTCTAGACTCCTCTGTGGCATTCCAGAGCAGTCCAGGGAGGTTTGTGTGTGGCACTGTGGAACTGCCTGTGTAGGCTGGGATATCCTGGAGTGGTCTGGAGTAGTCTGGGGCAGTCTGGGGCAGTCTGCAGCAGTCTGGCGTGGTCTGGAGTAGTCTGGGGTGGTCTGGAGCAGTCTGGAGTAGTCTGGAGCAGTCTGGGGTGGTCTGGGGCAGTCTGGAGCAGTCTGGAGTAGTCTGGAGCAGTCTGGGGTGGTCTGGGGCAGTCTGGTCTGGAGTGGTCTGGGGCAGTCTGGAGTGGTCTGGGGCATTCTGGGGCAGTCTGGAGCAGTCTGGAGTGGTCTGGAGCAGTCTGGAGTTGTCTGGGGCAGTCTGGAGCAGTCTGGAGTGGTCTGGGCAGTCTGGAGCAGTCTGGAGTGGTCTGGAGCAGTCTGGAGTGGTCTGGAGCAGTCTGGAGTTGTCTGGGGCAGTCTGGAGTGGTCTGGGGCAGTCTGAAGCAGTCTGGAGCGGTCTGGGGCAGTCTGGAATGGTCTGGAGCAGTCTGGGGCAGTCTGGAGTAGTCTGTGGTGCTCCTGAGTGTTCTGGGGTCTTGTCCAGGGTGTCGGGCTGCTCCATCCTGCAGGCCGGAGGGCTCAGCCAACACTGATGGCTGTGCTGGCCGTGAGCCAGACCATCAAACATCACGCTTTCAGAAGGACTACTGCACAGCAGACGAGTTACAGCATAATTAAACACGTCAATCTGCTGCTTGCAACCAAATCACTGTAAATACTGAACCGTTAAAAGGAGGTTCACACTCTATTCACACTCTGTTCTATTATGTTATAATGTTTTGTCCAAATGGAGGGACAGAGAGCTGGGGGCAGCTGACCGCCTGGTCAGCATTAGCAGATGTGTGTGCGCGCTCGTTTAAAACCCCTCTGTATAATAAGTTAGACCTTTTGTGTGTGTGTGTGTGTGCGCGCGTACACATGCAGGTGTGAGTTTGACAGAATGTGTGTTACTCAGACTGTAATCTATAAATGGCTCTGAACTGTGTTGCACTGAGTCAGGCTGGAGCATTATGGGGCATTATGGCAGTTTTCAAACCAGCCCATCTAAAGCATTTCAGTCTGTCATTATGGTGTTCATTGAGCTTTGGGATAATCAGGTGCTTTCTGTTTTTTAATCCATGATTACTGCATTAACTCGGTTAAACACACGTCAGGACAGGCATATCTCTTCCACAGGAGTCTAGAAGCTTCCATTATGAGAGGCTGTATTATCCTAGCCAGCCCTGCAATACTGTCACACTCAAAGACTTCAGACACAATGAGGACAGACGTGGTTGTGGAAACTCCAAATATAATCTCAGATTATTATTTTCTCTGTCTAAGAATATTAAAACCCTGTTGTGTGATTTCACTGTCCGTGTCTGTAATTTTTGTAAGTTTTGTGTTGTTTAGTTGAACGCACAACAACCTTCTGGACATTTTGAATTTGTCGCAGTGTTGAGAGTGTTTGTAGCTGGAGGGTTGCGGGTTTGAACTGGGGGCAGGGCTGTGGTACTGGTGTGGTACAGGGCTGTGGTATTGGTGTGGTACAGGGCTGTGGTACTGGTGTGGTACAGGCCTGTGGTACTGGTGTAGCTCGGTGACTCCTTCTCAGTTCTGTGGGCTCGAACCACAGGATCCATATTTAGTCCTATGATACAATATCCGTAGCCTGGAGATCATTTTGGAAAAGCACAAATAAAAGTGGGCGAGTGGACACACTGTACTCCAGGTGCTGAAGACGGTGTTAGTACAGGGGAGCTGAGGTTCCTCGTGTGCACAGCACTGTGGGTCGCGACCCCAGCGGTGTAGCCCAGGCTGACACTGAGGGGCGGGGCCGTCGCATGCGCCGCCCACTCTTTGCCACGCCCACTCCTGCACTCGCTGGCATCCACAGTGTAGCACACGCGGCGTGTTTAGGAGAGCAAGTGTGTGTGTGTTGGCGCGTGTCTGTGTGTGTGCACGCCTGCCGGGTTTCTGTCTGCACGTGTGTGTGTGTGTGTGTGTGTGTGAGAGAGAGATTTGGCAGTGTGAGTATGTGAAAGAGGATCTGCGCAGAGAGACTGCTGTTCCTGACTCAACATGCTGGGAAAACCACACAGACAAACTGATTGGACGGAGCTTTGACACTGTGTTTTCCTGCTCCCACTGGCTTTCTCTGGAGCACAGCCAGCATACTGGGAAACACACACACACACACACACACGCTCCTTGCTCTCACACACTCCTGTTTACACTGATGTTATTAAGAGAGACAGCTGCTGAAAAGGCAAATTGACAATCAAAATTAAAAACATTTGAGAAAACTAGGGTGGCAGGGTGGTGTTCAAGGTGGTGTACAGGATGGTGTACTGGGTGGTGTACAGGGTGGTGCACAGGGTGTTGTACAGGGTGGTGTACAGGATGGTGTACTGGGTGGCGTACAGGGTGGTGCTCAGGGTGTTGTATAAGGTGGTGTACAGGATGGTGTACAGAGTGGTGTACAGGGTGGTGTACAGGGTGGTGTACAGAGTGGTGTACAGGGTGGTGTACAGGATGGTGTACAGAGTGGTGTACAGAGTGGTGTACAGGGTGGTGTACAGGGTGGAGGTTTTAGATTGTACAGATTCATAATGGTACGACTTATGGGTGATGGAGGTTTCCTAATCGGCCCTGGTTCTTCTCCCCTACATCTGTTTTGAATGTTCAGGCTGCTGTTGTGTTGATTTGACCTCTTTTGATGTCTTTGATGAAGTGTTTTTTTTTTTTTTCACGAGTCAGCACGTTGGGTCTTGGGAGTCGACGCGGCCAGCTAACGTGGTCGAAAGAAAGTGTCGTTCCCAGCGTTGCGTATAACGGTGATGTAGTTCGGGCGGAGGTCCGGGCGGAGGAGCACAGGCGGCCGTCGCGTTTTGCGCAGTCAGCGTTCGAGTTCTCTTATTTCCACTCAGCACTCGGAATATTTTCTGCTGATGCGTGGCCTCCGCCTGCTCTGCTTGTGAGCATTTATGTCTGGGCTTCGCGTGGTTTCCACTTCTCCTTCAGTAACACTCACAGTTTTCCCTCCGTGTCACACTCGCTCTTTCGCTCGGCCTCTTTCTCCCTCTCACTACCTCTGAGACCTCCTCCTGAAATAGGCCGAGCGTTTCCGTATCTGGTCCGCTCTAAATGTACCGCTGGTGCGTTTACATCTGCAGAACTCAAAGCGGATCCAGTCCAGACACTCCAGGTACATGCAACAACCAAGTGTAATCAGACTCTGTCTCTCTGTCTCTCCCTGTCTCTGTCTGCCTACCTGTCTGTCTCTCTCTCTGTCTCTCTCTTTCTCTGTCTCACTCTGTCTCCTTCCCTTTGACATTCAGACGTGGGTGGGGTTAAGAGCTTTTTGATGTATTTGTCTGCTACACCCTCTCCGTGTGGAAAGGCTGTTGCTCCGCTGGCCCTGCGCCTGCCTGCTCCACACACCCCACCTGCTCCACCTGCTCCACCTGCGGTGTTGGAGCAGCTGTGGGAAGACTCACACTGAGGTAATGAAGGTCGATTAGCTCTACCACGGCTCCCAAGGTCAGTTAGTGTGTGCGCGTGTGTGTTTGGGTCACAGTGAGATTGGATGGCAGTTACCCCCCCCCCCCCCACACACACACACACACACACACACACTGCTCCCCCCACATTACCCTCTTTCCGCATTTCTGCCTCATCCCGACCCTGACCATGACCCTGACCGTGACCTTGACCCTGACTCTGACCCCGACTGTGACCCTGACTCTGACCATGACCCTGACCTTGACCCTGACCTTGACCCTAACTCTGACCCCAACCGTGACCCTGAGCCTGACCCCAACCCTAACTCTAACCCTGACCACGACCTTGTGTGTTGGAGCTGTGTGAATATGTGTCACTTGTGGGTGTCTGTGGGACTGGACTGACAACCTCTAGTGTCACCTTAGCCTAGTGTGAAATAGCCTAAAACATACTGTATACTGCATACTGCAGTCAGTATCTTCTGCATACTGGATACCGTAATAGTATGCAGCATAGCATCCAGTATGCGCCTAACACACCATAGTCCACGACTTCACGTGAACGTAGGAAGGTTCCGCCCACTTTGGAAAGATTTGCCCCACCATTTCCTGACTGGACGCAGCACAAAGACGACATGGCGGATCGGGGTATCTTTTGGTCGCATGCTCTATACGGCATTCTGATGTGGGGCCCAATGAGTACACGACTTGTATGTTGTAGGCTTTTTTTAACCCAGCCCCAGTTTGTTGTTTCCTGGGCGTCTGGGACTGGACCGAGGAGTTCTAGTGTAGGCCCGCCGCACCCAGCCTCTCAGCCTCTGTGCTGCTCTGGTACCTTTCAGAACGGAACCGTCGTGACGAAGCTGTGCTGATCGCTTCCGTGCCCTCAAAACAACTCAAAACACCTTCCGTGCCCTCAAAACAACTCAAAACACCTTCGCAGCACATAGTGTCAGTTTACAGCAAACAGCAGATCAGAGTGTTGATAAGTTAACCAGTGCAGGAAGGACCAGGAGTTCATAACACAGGCACCTGATCTACAAGCCTGGACCAAATGGCTTACGTCTTCATTAGTCAGCAGTGCTGTGTTGACACAATTACATCTCCTACCGTCTCTCCTGCTTTCTCTCTCTCTCTCTCTCTCTCCCTCTCTCCCTCTCTCCTGTTCTTTCTCTTTTTCTCTCTCTGTCTCTCTCCCTCCTCTCCTTATTTTATACCCCGACCCATCCACACATACCAACAGCTGTGTCTGGTACAGTCAGGCGTGTACATAAGTGTGTCCCTCTGTGAGTAACATGGCTCCAGCATACACACACAACGCTTTCAGGCTTGACCATTTTCTAAGGGTGTTTGTTTGAAAAGAATCACCTAATAAACCAGCTTGGCAGTTTCTACGAATAAGTTTTCCATATTGTAATTCCACCTTGTTTTGCTGAACACAATAGAAAACAATTGTAGGACAGGTTTTGTAACGCAACATTACACTGGAGGAATGCGTCCGCCCCGGCGAAGGGCTGTGCGAACCACGGCAGGGGGTTCGTCACCAACAGGCATGACGTGTCGGCACGTTCCACGCACCACGCTCCACGCCTGCGTTACATTGCACCGCATAAGCAGGTTAGAAGGGCACCAGCGCGTCCCCGTGAGCCTGCGACAGGTGGGCGTGGCCTCCGTCCCACACAGGCCTGTCTGTCTGCGGCCCAATCGCACAATTAACCGCTTGTTGGCACAAACACAACGGGCTCTCTCTTCATTATCTCTGGGTCGTCATGCTAATATCCTCTCCGGCTCGAAAATGGCCATTAATTCAGTTCACAGCGCAGATTGCAGGATAAACAAACCCTGTGTTAAAATGCAAATAGGAGAACTTTGTGGCTGGGAACCAGATGCTGGCCTGAAGCTGGAGGAGAGGGATCTGTTGATGTGTTGATGTGTTGATGTGTTGATGTATTGATGTGTTTCTGCTCCTCTTACCGGGACTGTTCGCCTGGCAGAGCAGATGCTGGAAACATTGCTTCAAAACCCACGTGGTGATCTTCATCATCTTCATAATTAATAGTAATAAAAAGACATAGTAGTAGGTGTAGAAGTAGTAGTAGGTGTAGTGGTAGGTGTAGTAGTAGTAGTAGGTGTAGTAGTAGTAGGTGTAGTAGTAGTAGTATGTGTAATAGTAGTAGTAGGTGTAGTGGTAGGTGTAGTAGTAGTATGTGTTATAGTAGTAGGTGTAGGTGTAGTAGTAGTAGGTGTAGTGGTAGGTGTAGTAGTAAAACAATTGCATGTATGCTGCATTGTGTGATTTTCAATGGATGCAGTAGCGCGGGTGGTGGTGTGTGTGTGTGTGTGTGTGTGTGTGTGTGTGTGTGTGTGTGTGTGTGTGTGTGTGTGTGTGTGTGTGTGTGTGTGTGTGTGTGTGTTTGTTTGTGTGTGTGTGTGTGTGTGTGTGTCCAGCCCCCGTCCTGTGCTGCCTCCTCTAAAGCCCTCGGAGCATTCAAGGAATGTTGTTATCCACTGGGGAGGAGCTTCACTGGCTTTCTTGTGTACGTGTGTGTGTGTGTGTGTGTGTGTGAATATGTTTGTGTGTATTGTGACTTTATCCATGTCTACAGATAAAATACTCCAGCTTCTACTGACACGGGCTCTCTGCTCTACTCTGTGCTTCACCTCTGATGTTGATAACAAGCCCTGAATTCTGGCCAATAAGAGGATGTCAGCTGAAGGTGACGCTTAGCCTGTGATGTCATTTCCTCCTCTGGGCACATAATAAATCATACAAAAATATAGACGGCATTAGGGAGATAGAGTGAGAGAGACATGGATACATAGAGGGAGTGAGAGGGATAGAAAGAGAGAGGGATAGAGAAAGAGAGAGAGAGAGGAATATATATATATATATATATATATAGAAAGAGAGAGGGATAGAGAAAGAGAGAGAGAGAGGAATATATATATATATATATATATATAGAAAGAGAGAGGGATAGAGAAAGAGAGAGGGATAGAGAAAGAGAGAGAGAGAGGAATATATATATATATATATATATAGAAAGAGAGAGGGATAGAGAAAGAGAGAGGGATAGAGAAAGAGAGAGGAATAGAGAAAGAGAGAGAGAGAGGAATATATATATATATATATATATATATATATATATATATATATATATATAAAGAGAGAGATAGAGAAAGAGAGAGGGATAGAGAGAGAGAGGGATAGAGAAAGAGAGAGAGAGATATATATATATATATATATATATATATATATATATATATATAGAGAGAGAGAGAGAGAGAGAGGGATAGAGAGAGCTAGTAGAGATAGTAGCTCCTCCTTTTCTTCAGTTAGAGTTCCATCACACACTGTGTGTAGTTTAACTGAAACCTTGGGTGGACTGCTGTAGTGTGTGTGTGTGTGTGTGTGTGTGTGTGTGTGTGTGTGTGTGTGTGTGTGTGTGTGTGTGTGTGTGTGTGTGTGTGTGTGTGTGTATGTGTGTGTGTCTGTGTGTGTGTGTGTGTGTGTGTGTGTGTGTGTGTGTGTGTGTGTGTGTGTGTGTGTGTGTGTACGTGTGTGCTTGTGTATGGCTGGGTCGCTCTGCTGTAATGTGTGTGTAGTTGGGTCACTCTGCTGTGTAGAAGTAGTGTGTGTGTGTAACTGTAGTGTGTGTGTAGCTGTAGTGTGTGTGTGTAGCTGTAGTGTGTGTGTGTAGCTGTAGTGTGTTTTCTTCTGTCAGCAGCTGCTGGCGCTGTAATGACCCAAATGTACTGCGTCACAAACAGAGCCCATAAAAGCCAAGAGTGACTCTTATGCAAATGAGCTGCATTTTGTGCATATATAATGAGACTTGACCCCACTGGCCTAATTATGGACCGCCAGTGTGTGTGGCGCTATGCGTGTGTTCAAACAGAGAGTTACATTATTAAGCTCTGAGAATGTGGCTGTCCTGATTAAATGCTGCATTCCACAATATGAAATGCAAATTGCTTAATAAATAAAACAGTTATGCGTTTACGTCTTAGTGTGTTTGTGGTGCCTTACAGAGAGATTTGAACCATAGCGTTTTTTCATGGTTTTTTCATATGTTACTACTGAACTCCTGGACAGAGTGGACAGTGTGTGGACGTAGGGGACAGTGTGTGGACGTAGGGGACAGTGTGTGGACGTAAGGGACAGTATGAACCACAGTCTAAAGCTCTTCCTCCTTCCTCCTCATCCTCCCATCATAGTTATCTCCTACCAGTTGTATGCCATGCTGAACACACACGCACTGCCTTATAATGCATGCACACACACCACAGACTACCTCACACCACACACTACCTCACTCCTCACATCACCTGAAGTCACACCCACTGAAGGCAAAAAGATCTTTCTTTCCAAGGACAGACAAGGTTAAGTTCACACTCTCACTGCCAGATCTTTGCTCGGAGTGTTTATCTGCCTCTAGCATAGCACACAGCTCCGGAGCTCACAGAAACAGCTCAACTTTAAGATTACAGTCTCAGACAAAGCGACTCTGTTACAAATACTGACATTAATAACACAGACGTTGATAAAGAACCTTATGACTGTGCCGAGGTAAAAATAGATTAGCTCTCCTGGAATTGTGGTCCGGCAGAAAAAGGAGATACTGGTGTTTGACGTTTGATAAAGCTCTTGTGGCTGGAAGGGTCACTGAGGCATAAGGCCCTCGGTCAGACTAATCAATGACTCCGGGTTTCTTTGAACACTTTGTTCTTTTGTTTTCTATGATTTCTGTGCAGATATATTACCGGTGGGATGTTAAATGTAAATAGTTTGGCTGCTCTGTGGTTCCTAGGCGGCTGTCCTGTGTTAAATCTGCTCTTTTGTCTCCGCTCTCCGTCTCTCGCACTGTCCCGTTGTCCTCGGTGTCTTCTAGAGCCCCGTTGACCATTCAGGTGTCTGCGGAGGATGAGATCCATGGAGAAGTCTTAACAGTAGCGTACTTCCTGAGAAACAGGGACTATGAAAGAGAGATCAAGAAAGAGGGAGAGAGAACGAGGAAGATAGAAAGAGGGAGAGGTGAGAGGAAGATATAGAAGGAGGGAGAAGCAGTGAGACATGGCAAGACGGAGAGAGAGAGAGATAGAGGGATAGAGAGAGATAGGGAGAGATGAGGGGGGGAGAATGTGGTCTGTTTGACGTCTCTCTGGAGTGAATGTGGCTGATGGTATCTGGCAGGGCAGGGTGCTCTGGGGAGTCCTGTAATCTGTTCCATCGGCGTTCACTACTGAACAAATTAACTAAGACAAGCACCGCTGCCTGAGCCAGCAGAATTCTTCCATTAGGAGAATTATAAAGCTATTATGGAGAACAGTTTAGTCCTTTATATAAACTCTCTGCTCTGGGCTGGACGGCTGCCTGTGTAGTGCAGGGTTAACCTGTGTGAGAGAGGAGGCCGCAGTATCTCATCTGTTACTGAGTTCTGTGAGGTAATGATTATTAACTAGAAAGGTTTCCAGAAAATTGGAATAATCGTTCATGGGCAAATATACATTCAAAATATCTTTAAAAAAATCTGAGACAATTTCTTTATGCAGAACCAAACATCTAGGTGCGACAGAACTATACTAATACTACACAAACAAAATTTGGTGGCAAGATGATGATTTACATGCATTCATTTGATTATTGCAAATCTGCAGTAATCATATATGCTCCTGTACGTGGAGAGCTTTACATTTGGGCAGTAGCTGTGGAGCAGGACATGCTAAGGTCAGGGTGGGGCAGCGTTAGAGTCCAGCGTTACAGTCCAGCGTTACAGTCCAGCGTCAGAGTCCAGCGTTAGAGTCCAGCGTTACACAGTCCAGCGTTACAGTCCAGCGTCAGAGTCCAGCGTTAGAGTCCAGCGTTACAGTCCAGCGTCAGAGTCCAGCGTTAGAGTCCAGCATTACAGTCCAGCGTTAGAGTCCAGCGTTACAGTCCAGCGTCAGAGTCCAGCGTCAGAGTCCAGCGTTAGAGTCCAGCATTACAGTCCAGCGTTAGAGTCCAGCGTTAGAGTCCAGCGTTAGAGTCCAGCATTACAGTCCAGCGTTAGAGTCCAGCGTTACAGTCCAGCATTAGAGTCCAGCGTTACAGTCCAGCGTTACAGTCCAGCGTTAGAGTCCAGCGTTAGAGTCCAGCATTACAGTCCAGCGTTACAGTCCAGCATTACAGTCCAGCGTCAGAGTCCAGCGTTAGAGTCCAGCGTTAGAGTCCAGCGTTACAGTCCAGCGTTACAGTCCAGCATTACAGTCCAGCGTCAGAGTCCAGCGTTAGAGTCCAGCGTTACAGTCCAGCGTCAGAGTCCAGCGTTAGAGTCCAGCATTACAGTCCAGCGTTACAGTCCAGCATTACAGTCCAGCGTCAGAGTCCAGCGTTACAGTCCAGCATTAGAGTCCAGCGTTACAGTACAGTCCAGCGTTACAGTCCAGCGTTACAGTCCAGCGTTACAGTCCAGCGTTAGAGTCCAGCATTACAGTCCAGCGTTAGAGTCCAGCGTTACAGTCCAGCGTTACAGTCCAGCGTTAGAGTCCAGCATTACAGTCCAGCATTACAGTCAGTGTCAGTCCAGCGTTACAGTCCAGCGTTACAGTCCAGCGTTACAGTCCAGCGTCAGAGTCCAGCGTTACAGTCCAGCGTTACAGTCCAGCGTTAGAGTCCAGCGTTACAGTCCAGCGTTACAGTCCAGCGTTACAGTCCAGTTACAGTCCAGCGTTACAGTCCAGCGTTAGAGTCCAGCGTTACAGTCCAGCGTCAGAGTCCAGCGTTACAGTCCAGCGTTACAGTCCAGCGTTAGAGTCCAGCATTACAGTCCAGCGTCAGTTACAGTCCAGCGTTACAGTCCAGCGTTACAGTCCAGCGTTACAGTCCAGCGTTACAGTCCAGCGTTAGAGTCCAGCATTACAGTCCAGCGTCAGAGTCCAGCGTTACAGTCCAGCGTTACAGTCCAGCGTTACAGTGCAGCGTTACAGTGCAGCGTTACAGTCCAGCGTTAGAGTCCAGCGTTAGAGCCCTGCAGTAGAGCACAGCGTTACAGCCCAGCGCAAAGTCCTGCTGCAGATCTTAGATCAGTTTGTGGCTTTGGGGGAGATGAGGTCGATCTTTGCATCTCATTTTCGGTTTGCTCCAGAACAGTAGACTGGATGTTGGCTGAGAGGTTTTCTGGCACTGGGGGCCTGCAGGGGCTGATAATGTTGTGGGGTCGGGGACATACGCTGCTCCAGATAGCAGTGGCTGTTAACCGGACCCCCCAGGTGCTGGGGCGGAGGGCTGGGGCGGCTTCCAGCCTGATTAACTCCATTTGTTCGCTACATATGGTTCCCAGATGTCACTTCAGCAGTGCTTTCTCCACTTCTGATGAGTGAGCAAGGAGGCTGCAGAAAGAACACCCACACACACATTTATACACCCACACACTAATTTACACACTCACACACACATTTACACACCCACACACTAATTTACACACTCACACACACATTTACACACCCACACACACATTTACACACCCACACACTAATTTACACACTCACACACACATTTACACACCCACACACTAATTTACACACTCACAAACATTTACACACTCACACACACATTTACACATTCATATATAATTACAAATAATACACGGTTTAAACACAATCATGATTACACATCACACACTCATGCTTATACACACAGTAACACTTACACACTCGCAGCGCCAAGCTTAGACTTACACACACTCACAAACACACTCACAATCATGTTTCCACACTCCTCACAAACTCTCACTCATAATTACAAATGTGCAATCACATGATCACGCTCATTCATATACTTTCACACACACATACACACACACACACACACACACACACACTCCTCACAATCACATACTCTCATGCGCACAATCACACTCAGACATTTGTTTCTTGGGGGGGGGGCGGGGTTGCTCCTCCCTGTTCCCACCTGTCAGCCTATCAGACGAGTCTCTCCTGGGGCACATGTGGCCAGTCTCTGCATCTCTTCAGGCGGCGGGTTATGTGACATCGGCGGCGTGTAGTAACACACTCGGACGATAGTGCTGTCCGCTCCCCAATTGTAATTGACAGGGGAGGGTGAGTATGCCCCGCCTCCCTCCCTGATAGCTCCGCCCATTGTGCTTTCTTGGGCTCTGGACCATGGATGGCTGTGGCGTGCTTGCTGTTCTGGAAACGAGAGACTTGTTACCCCAACACACTGAACTGTTTACAGTTTTTTCCATCTGCTAAGACACAATTTTGAAAACTATCACAATTTATCAAAATACTTAACACAATTCACAAAACCACACACCCAAACTGCGGAATACCTCATATATCCTGCAAAATCAAGCACTGCAACCAAAACTACATATAACATTATAAAAATCAAACTTTTGCACCAAACAGCACACACACTTCATCATATAACTACATTTTTGTCTGATCAACTACACACTGCTGGGCAGAATGAAAAACACTAATGTCTAGTGAGCTTTGTCATAATACTAAAATAGTTCAAATTGTTGAAAATTCTTCAGATTGTTCACATGCAGAAAAATATTTGCATATACACACACGCACACACACACGCTGCTGTTATTTATTTATTTTCACCAAACAAGTCAGTGCAATATCTGCACAACATATATATTTGCATTGTATAGAACAAAAATGAAAAAAGAACATTACAGAAAAAGTGTAGAGAAAATTTATAGAAAAAGATGGAAGAAACAAAATTAGGCAGGATCTTGCCGCACAGCTGGGTCTGGCCACAACGCCTCGTCCACATCACAGGCAATATCTTCCCTTGCCAGACATTGAGGGAAGAAGCACCTTGAGTGCCTCATCCATCCCTGAATCGTACCCACATCAATATCATCACATGCCTGTTCCCTAGTCTAAATGTCCGGATGACAGAGGCGACAGTAAAAGCGGCTCAAGTTGGGCTGCACTCTCTGTCCAGCCTCTTGCATTGTCAGCCCATGGTTGATGACATGATCAACTAAGGTTGCTCTGATTTCATTTGACAGTTGTTGTCTTCTTTGGCCATGAATTCCTCTACCAGCTCTACCTCTACCTCTACCTCTACCTCCAACTGTTCCTCCCCCTCTCATTCTCACCCTCCTTCTTCCTCTCTCTGCAACATCTTCCATTGTTGTAAAATAAGGTGCTCACCTGGGGTCTTTTTTATAGTGTTTTACTTCCTGATTGAAGTGCTAACAATTTAGCACTGAGGTGTTTGGCCAGGTGGCTCATGTATTGGCAATTTAGTTCATGTGTTGTCATTTTCAATGGCAGTGTTTTAAAATGGCAAACATGTGACTTTATGTCAGATTGTTGTATCTTTTGCAGAGAACCGTGTTCAATGTGTTTTTAAAAGTGCCATTTTAAATTGCAAAATGTGTGTAAAACAGGAAATGTGTTTAGAGTTTTGGAGACTTGAGAACAGGTTGTGCTCTCTGTGTGTCAGTTAAAATATTTCTGCTAAGCAGGACATTTTAGTGTGTTAGCAGCTGGAAAAAAACTGTAAGGCTCTATAAACGCTGTACGATTACACATCATTACGTACTGATACTGGGATTCCCTCACAATGTGAACATAACTCACATGAACAGCGTGTGTATGTGTGTGTGTAAAACGGTAGGTCCTGTGTGTGAGCAGAGCATCTGATGTGCAGTTGTGTCTCCCCACAGAAAGAGCTGGATGCCACCACCACCGCACTGGCCAGCAGGCAGGATGAGAACGAGCAATCCAGGAAAAAGCTCCTCGACCAGACACGTGAGCTGAAGAAAAACACCCCAGAGGTGAGAGAGAGAGAGAGAGGGAGAGAGAGAGAGAGAGATGCTGCCCATCTGTGAGCACAGGTCACAGGGGGTGGTGTTTATGTTCTCCTAGCTAAGGTCTTCCCTCATCTTCAACATGCTACATTTTCCCTTTGCTGATGGCTGTCTTCCTGGGTCTGCGTGAGGTGTGGAGTGTAAAGTGTGAAGTCCATACATGTGTCCATGTCAAGTGTAGAGTGTGAAGTCTGTGTGAGGTCTCAAGGGTAAAGCGTAGCTTTGTAAAGTGTACCAGTGTAAAATGTAGCTTTGTAAAGTGTACCTGTGTGCACTGTAAAGTGCAACTGTGTAAACTGTAGCTTAGTAAAGTGTAGCAGTGTAAAATGTAGCTTTGTAAAGTGTACCTGTGTGCACTGTAAAGTGCAACTGTGTAAACTGTAGCTTAGTAAAGTGTACCAGTGTAAAATGTAGCTTTGTAAAGTGTACCTGTGTGCACTGTAAAGTGCAACTGTGTAAACTGTAGCTTAGTAAAGTGTAGCAGTGTAAAATGTAGCTTTGTAAAGTGTACCTGTGTGCACTGTAAAGTGCAACTGTGTAAACTGTAGCTTAGTAAAGTGTACCAGTGTAAAATGTAGCTTTGTAAAGTGTAAATGTAAACTGTTTAGTAAAGTGTAGCAGTGTAAAATGTAGCTTTGTAAAGTGTACCTGTGTGCACTGTAAAGTGCAACTGTGTAAACTGTAGCTTAGTAAAGTGTACCAGTGTAAAATGTAGCTTTGTAAAGTGTACCTGTGTGCACTGTAAAGTGCAACTGTGTAAACTGTAGCTTAGTAAAGTGTAGCAGTGAAGTGTGAAGGGACGCTGTGTGTAGCTGTACGACTGTGTAAAGAATAGTTGTGTAAAGTGTGTCGTGTTGCTATGTAAAGTTTGGCTGTTTAATGTGTAGTGTATTGATGTAGCTGAGTGGTGTCATGACACATGGGGTCCGAGTCACCTAAATCATCAATCCTTTATGTATTTTACAGGAAATTTATTTTGCATGGCTTCATGTCTGTGTGTGCGTGTTTGTGTGTGTGTGTGCATGTTTGTGAGTGTGCGTGTTTGTGTGTGTGCGTGTGTGTGAGTACACGCCATGGAATATTCTGTGGGTGTACGGCTCTGCATGGGTATGACGTGACACTGGCCAACATTCAGACCATTAGGTCATAAGGTCATTAAGGCCTTGTGTATCATTAAGGCCTTGTGTATCAGATTACTTTTGGTAGTGGGGCACTGCACAGACAAGGGTGTCTGCTCATGAAATGTGTTTATCAGGTCATTCATTATCCAGAGTAAATGCATAGCCATATCGTAACACAGTGCTCTGTCGGCTGTGTTTAGGATTCCCTGAGCATGGTGATGAAATGGTGGAATGATAGCGAAATCAGTGATCCAGTGTCCCTTCCTAAGCTCGGCACAAAACTCTGTGATTCACATTATGTTCCTATCAGCATAACTGCTGGTACAAACAGGAGATAACCATGTCCTGTACATTGCATTTTGGGATCTTCATATCATATCTTCGTTGTTTTGAGTTATGATGTCAGACAGGTATCTGTGGTCTTCAGACACGAATCCCTCTAACTGGCCTGGGGGGGGGGGCAGGAGACTAGGGGGCGCTGGGGAGCTCTGAGCTCCTGCTTATCTTTGATCCCAGCTGCCCCTCCCCTTTCTCCCCCCTCCCCCCCTCCCCCTCCCTCCCCCCTCCTCCCCTCCCTCCCTCTCCCCCCCCTCCCCCCCCCTCTCTCCCCCTCTCCCCTCTCCCTCCCCTCTCTCTCTCTCCCCCTCTCCCCCCCCCTCCCCTCTCTCCCTCCCCCTCCCCCCCCCTCCTCCCTCTCCCCCCCTCTCCCTCTCCCCCTCTCCCCTCCCCCCCTCTCCTCCCCCTCTCTCCCCTCTCCCCCCCCTCCCCCCTCCCTCTCTCCCCCCCCCTCTCTCCCCCCTCTCCCCCCTCCCCCTCTCCCCTCCCCCCTCTCCCCCTCCCCCACTCTCCCCCTCTCCCCTCTCCCCCCCCTCCCCTCTCCCCCTCCCCCTCTCCCCTCTCCCCCTCCCCCCTCCCTCTCCCCCTCTCCCCCTCCCCCCTCTCCCCCCCCCCCCTCCTCCCTCTCCCCTCTCCCCCTCTCCCCTCTCTCCCCTCTCTCCGCTGTGCGTTCCTCAGCCCTCACAGCTCCCCGAGAGCGCTGAGAAAGAAATGGAAAATAAAAGCGTGTTTTGTCTGCAGAGCTCCTATAAATCAGGCTTCCTTTCCAGTTAAAACGTCCAGAGTTGCAATTTATGTCTGAGCTTAATAAGCCGTTACTAAATGAATCGTGGCGGGGGATTGGCTGGGAGGGCGGGGGATTGGCTGGGAGGGCGGGCCTTGGGGGACTGTGTGTGAACTCTGGAGAGAGTGATCTGAATGGCCGCCATCCGCACTTCAAAACATCAAGAGCTTCAGTCAGAGGGTGGAAACTTTATCGCTGACACGGCAGCCTGGAAACTTACCTTAATGGCTGAGGTGTGTGTGTGTGTGTGTGTGTGTGTGTGTGTGTGTGTGTGTGTGTGAGACAGAGAGAGAGTGTTTATGGTGTAGTATACCCTGGAGTTTCTCAGAGCACTGGTAGCATCAGGCTTTTTGAGTGTACCACTGACCTGCAGTTTCCTGGTTCAACAACTACCTTTGTATTTATTGTTGAACTTTCTTTTCATCTAATTATAGTTTTAGTGGACACCCTGTAAAATCTTATGATCTGTTTATTTTGTTATAGCTGAGAAAATGTACATGGTCTCCCAGATTTGTGCATTAACACCAGTTTTTGTGGACCTTTGCTGTGATGGTGTTTAATGGTTAACTACACAGTTCAGGTTGAGGGATGTGGGAGGACTGTTCCTGCTGACACTGCGGTTGGCTTGGCGATGGACATCACGGTTGGCCTGGTTGTTGACCCCATGGCTGGTTCTGGACCCCACGGTTGGCCTGGTTGGTTAGCCCATGGATGGCCTGGTTGGTTAGCCCACGGTCGGCCTGGTTGCTTAGCCCACGGATGGCCTGGTTGGCCTGGTTGGTGACCCCACAGTTGGCCTGGTTGTTGAGCCCACGGTTGGCCTGGTTGTTGACCCCACGGTTGGCCTGGTTGTTGACCCCACAGTTGGCCTAGTTGGTGACCCCACCATGTGTCTGGCTCCACGGGCTCGAGACGGCAGTGTGGAGAGAATGTGATTATTTTAAAGATCTTTTCCACTGCTTTGCTCTTTCTCCCCCTTCACCACACCTGTTAAATGAATAATCTCAAGTAGACATTAAAATCTGACCCAGATACATTGTTTTGTGTTTTTTCACTAATATTTAACCCAAACAACTAGCATGCTCAGTGACTCAATGGTGAAAAGCATTTTTTTTCCAGTGCAGTTTGCCCTTGAAGTTGGCGCAGTTCGAGCTGAAACCTTAGATCACAGGGCCGGGCTGGCGCCCCCTAGGGGCTGGGTCTTCCCAGAGTTCTTCACTAACATTTGAAGTGTTTAATCCACAGAGTCTGTCTTTCAGGAGGCCAGAGCTCCCAGGCGGTGAGGAGAGACACACTTTGTTTCATTTCCAGGTTCAGTTTGCAGTTCTTTTCTCTTTTGATAACTGTATGTTCAGCTGAAGATTCTGATCTGAGGAAAACAGCCCGAGCTGCTCTGCAAATGGCTCCGCTCGCTGGGTCCTGTGTAGTTTTTATTCATCACAATGGATGTTCCTTAAAGAAGCTAGCTGATTGGCCCCTGGGCACAGGGCTGTGAGACTGTCGGAGCGTTTGATTGGCTGCCATGGCAGGGTTAGAGAAAGCTCCACACTGAACTTCCCTGACAGAGGGAATACAGTAATTAGGGCTGATCTGTTGGCATGGTGCCCACGCTGGCAGACTGGCGTCTTACCCTGTTAATTATAGCTCTGCCGTCCCAATCACGACGTGATGGTATTTACCAGGGAGTGTGTGTGTGTGTGTGTGCGTGCACCGTGCACTTTCTCACTAAAACATGCCTTTGAAGTCAGGGACACGCAGGGAGGAGGAAGGCGGATAGATAAGACTGTGGTCATAAACGCATCCCCTCTGTGGAAACCCCGGGCAGTTCAGGAGCGGAGACACGCTGCTTCCTGCTGAGCTTACACCCCAGTCACACCAGAGCCAAAGACAGAAGAGCACTGAAGGTCAGGAACGCATTTGGCATTGTTCATCACGGGTATTTTAGTCTTTAGCCTCAACTTCTCTCTCTGCCTTTTTATGTGTGTGTGTGTGTGTGTGTGTGTGTCTGTTGTGGAATATTGTTCCTGTGGCCGACTGGACCTCAGGGGGTGTGGCTACACATCACTTCCTCTTTCTCAGGGTTCGTGTAATTGGCTGCGCCTCACAGCTTCCTGCTTGGTTTGTAGTTATTGGGTAGTGGCTACCGCTAGTGTTTAGTAATATCTCCTCCTCACTCTGGACCTCCTAACAGACGGAGATGTTTTGGTTTTGGCCTTTGCGACTGTAAATCCTGATAGAGGAGCATGTTGCTGGTGTGGAGATTAGTGTGTGTGCACCAGGGACAGGGGGAGATCCTGAACCACTGACACGTCGCCTGCATTTGGATGTCTGGCTTGGAGTGGGAATTTTCCCTCAGGAGCTCTGTGTGCTCTGAGCTCACACACACACACACACACACACACACACACAGTCTTTTTCTCCCCCAGGAGCTCACTGGGTCCACTACTCTAAGCTCAGCACACAGCCGTAATCCGTCTTCCAGCAGGAAGTGTGTCTGAACCCCCCCCAGAATCATCTCCATCTTACACACACACACACACACACACATAAGCGTACAAACTCACTCACACAATCCACACTCACATAGAACACACACACACATTCCAATCTAATTACCTAACATGTAATTGTCATTTGATTCTTATAATCTGATTTACTATTGTTTATATGATCTTGTGAACAGTTCTTGTCATGCTCAGATTATATTTGCATAATTATTTTCAGATTATATTGTTATGCATCTTTTCCTGCACTTTTTATATACAGTTTTGTATTTTGGGCTTTATATGTTTGTGTCAATATTTTTCAGTGTGTTAGTCCCAGGGGTGTGTGTGTGTGTGTGTGTGTGTGTGTGTGTGTGTGTGTGTGTGTGTGTGTGTGTGTGTGTGTGTGTGTGTGTGTGTGTGTGTGTGTGTTTGTGTGTGTGTGTGTGTGTGTGTGTGTGTGTGTGTGTGTGTGTGTGTGTGTGTGTGTGTGCGTTTATCTTTGTAGGTGAGTTTCTCCGACTGCTGGTTAGGTTTCAGTGTGGAAAGACCTCTGTCCTCTGTCCTCTGCCCTCTGCCCTCTGTCCTCTGCCCTCTGTCCTCTGCCCTCTGTCCTCTGTCCTTAGCCCTCTGTCCTCTGCCCTCTGTCCTCTGCCCTCTGTCCTCTTTCCTCTGCCCTCTGTCCTCTGTCCTCTGTCCTTAGCCCTCTGTCCTCTGCCCTCTGTCCTCTGTCCTTAGCCCTCTGTCCTCTGTCCTCTGTCCTTAGCCCTCTGTCCTCTGTCCTTAGCCCTCTGTCCTCTGCCCTCTGTCCTCTGTCCTTAGCCCTCTGTCCTCTGTCCTTAGCCCTCTGTCCTCTGCCCTCTGTCCTCTGCCCTCTGTCCTCTGTCCTCTGCCCTCTGTCCTCTGCCCTCTGTCCTCTGTCCTCTGTTCTCTGTCCTCTGTCACTTTAATCAGATGAGATCTTACACATTCACACAAACACACGTACATAGACAAACTCATACAGACACACACATATGTGTGCACATGCTCCCACACATATGAATGCATATGAATATGAATGCGTACAATGCACTGACCTCACACTTTGGAGAAGCCCATGCCCACACAAGCCCTTACCAAATCTACTGAATCTTCTGTCATAGTGTGAGTTGGTCACACTGATGTGTGTCGGTAAGGGTCCTGTTTCTGGGTGTCATTTGTCATTTCTCCCGTACCTGTAACTTTAGTTTCAACATTGTTACTAAATCATTCTCGGAAGTTAGTGAATAATACTTAGGGATAAATAACTATAAGTCTGGAGGTTAAGAGGCTAGAGGCACTGCTCATCTGTGCTTGCCTCTAAGGTGAGAGATTTTTTAGACACACACACACACACTCACACCTATACATCTTCCCCTACACGCAAACACCTGTACTCCCAGACGAACACACACGTTTAAATACTCCTTTACACATGTGCAGACGTGCTCAGGCACATCTTGTGGCCCTGTCACAGACGGTTTGGAGCTGAGAGTAATGGTAGCTCTGTCTGCATTTAGACTTCATTGAGCACAGCACGCTAAATTCTCATCATTAGCACATTCTCTTTACACGTTAGCAGGCGGTAGTTTTCCACACGCCCCAGCCAAACCTCCTTCTGACAGGCTGACCAGCTGAACACCCTTCCTGCCTTTATGCTGCGATCAAGAGAGTGGATGCCTGTCTGTAAAGAGATGCCCACTGTACCCACTATACCAGCTGTGCCAACTGTACCCACAGTGCCCACAATACACACTGTACCCACAGTGCCACCTGTACCCTTGACCCCACAGTGCCACCTGTACCCTTGACCCCACAGTGCCACCTTAACACACTGACCCCACAGTGCCACCTGTACCCACCGACCCCACAGTGCCACCTGTACCCTTGACCCCACAGAGCCACCTGTACCCCTTGACCCCACAGTGCCACCTGTACCCACCGACCCCACAGTGCCACCTGTACCCTTGACCCCACAGTGCCACCTGTACCCACCGACCCCACAGTGCCACCTGTACCCTTGACCCCACAGAGCCACCTGTACCCACTGACCCCACAGTGCCACCTGTACCCACTGACCCCACAGTTCCACCTGTACCCTTGACCCCACAGTGCCACCTGTACCCACTGACCCCACAGTGCCACCTGTACCCACTGACCCCACAGTGCCACCTGTACCCACTGACCCCACAGTGCCACCTGTACCCACTGACCCCACAGTGCCACCTGTACCCACTGACCCCACAGTGCCACCTGTACCCACTGACCCCACAGTGCCACCTGTACCCACCGACCCCACAGTTCCACCTGTACCCGCTGACCCCACAGTGCCCACTGGTTCCCCGTGTGCTCTTTGTGCCGCTGCTCTGCTGTTCTTCATGCCGTCTGCTGCCACGTCCGACTGCAGTGCCAGGGCTGTGGGCGATTAGTGCAGGAGCAGCTGTGTATTTATAGCTCCTAATGGCCATGACTCAGTTCCATTGCTGTTTACTTTCAAATGCGATGGCAGCTGTAATGGAAGCTCCACAGAGCACAGAGGGCTGTTATTCTGTGTGACAGCGCTGCGTCTTCCTGCGCTGGTGAACTGCAGGTTCTTTTCCACTACGCTGTGTGTGGAGGGCCAGCAGAGGCCAACACGGGGGGAGGGGCTGGGGGAGGGTCTGGGGGAGGTGCTTCAGACCTGACACATGTGCAGGCAGGGTGGGGCGGGGCTTGGAGGTAGCTGTGGTGTGTGTGTGTGTGTGTGTGTGTGTGCATGTGCGTGTGTGTGTGTGTGTGTGTGTGTGTGTGTGTGTGTGTGTGTGCATGTGTGTGCATGTGTGTGTGTGATGTGGTGTGTTCCTGTTTCTGAAGCTTCTTTAGAGAAAGGAAAAGACCCAAATGTGAGTCACTGTTTACATGACGTATTGGGGACATGTTGAGTGTGTGTGCTGTGTGTGTGTTTTGGGGAGCGTGTGTGCTGTGTGTGTGTTTGTGTGTGTGTTTTGGGGAGTGTGGGTGGGGGTGGGTGTCTCATTGTGTCTGTGTGGTTGTGTGTAAGATTAGTGTGAGTGAGTGTTTATGTCTGTGTGTGTGTGTGTGTGTGTGTGTCCTGCTAGTCTCCTCATTACAGTGCTGTTGAGTCCAGAGGCTGTAGATGCAGCCAAGTGATGTGCTGTACAGTGACAGTAATGTGTTTACTGTGCTCGCCTCTCTCTCACACACACACACACACTCTCTCCACTTCACTGTGTTTTGCAGTACTGGTGTCTCCCTTTTCTGCCTGGTATCTCTTCTGAGTACTAAATTACTCAGTACCAATACCAGTCTCTCTAACCCAGTCTGGTCTCTCTAACCCAGTCCGGTCTCTCCAACCCAGTCCGGTCTCTCTAACCCAGTCCGGTCTCTCTACCCCATCCCTGAGGTGTGTTGTTTAGGGCCCCTGTAGGACCCCTACGCTCACCCCTCGTTTACAGCGTACTGTTTACAGGCCCTGCTGGTGTTAACTGTGGTGCTGTAATGCAGTTTCCTTATTCAGGAGGCCACAGCTGGAAAAGCAGTGTCAGTCTGTGAGTCACGGTTCCCCCGGTGACAGCGCATCGCTGCACGCACACGCTCCGTCGCTGCGCTCCTCCTGGTTCCTAAATCTAATAACGCGGCTGAAGCCTTTGGAATGACTTCATGAGAGAAGATCCAGACGAGAGATTTTAAACATATGTAAAGCTCGTGGTCTGGTGCTAAATTAATTTAGATATTCTTAGTTCTGTAGTTGGTAGCAGATGTTTAAAATCATGTTTTCTGTCTGCGTGTCTGCAAGCTCTCACTGTCTTCAGTGGAGGTAGAGAGAGCGTCTGAGTAAGTGGAGCTGTACTGCCCTGTGCTGCCCTGTGCTGCCCTGTACTGCCCTTTTCTGCCTCTGTGGGCCTTCCTACGTCTCTCTGGACCGGCCACGTCCTCCTGCTGCCTCTCTCTGCTTTCTGGTGTCTGTCCTAGATCCTATTAAGTGATCGCTTAAACACTGCTAACTGAGGTCAGGTCTGCTGGGTGTGGACTATAACTGAGGTCAGGTCTGCTGGGTGTGGACTATAACTGAGGTCAGGTCTGCTGGGTGTGGGCTATAACTGAGGTCAGGTCTGCTGGGTGTGGGCTATAACTGAGGTCAGGTCTGCTGGGTGTGGGCTATAACTGAGGTCAGGTCTGCTGGGTGTGGGCTATAACCGTGGTCAGGTCTGCTGGGTGTGGGCTATAACCGAGGTCAGGTCTGCTGGGTGTAGACTATAACTGAGGTCAGGTCTGCTGGGTGTGGGCTATAACTGAGGTCAGGTCTGCTAGGTGTGGGTGTGGGCTATAACTGAGGTCAGGTCTGCTGGGTGTAGACTATAACTGAGGTCAGGTCTGCTGGGTGTGGGCTATAACTGAGGTCAGGTCTGCTGGGTGTGGACTATAACTGGCAATAACTCAAGTTTACCGACTCCCGATACTGTGGAACTGGTTCCTCTTCTGCTGTGGCAAATTCAGTGTGGACGTGTGTATATAAAGTCTTGGTGTTACGCTCACCTCACTTGAGGTCTGCAAGAGAAGATTAACTTTGTGGTGTTTGTGTATGTGTGTGTGTGTGTGTGTGAGAATACAAATTGTTTTGAGTTGTTTCGTCCGTACCTTTAATTTTAAATACTTTCATGTGTCTGGGATCCTTCTACGCTTAGACAGAATCACAAGGCAGAAGTCAGTGTGCAGCATGAAGCTTGAAAGTGTTCCATGTGCGGGACGTGCGTCCTGTGTCCCCCTGGCACACGCAGGAACGAGGAACATGTAGCATGGGGCAGGATGGACACTGATCACACTGCAGCCACCGGCCCCCAGCATGAAGCCAGGCTGTGTGTTGCGCTTGTCTGTGCATGTGCGCACGCATGTGTGTGTACATTTGTGTCTGTGTATGCCCGTGTGCATGTGTGCGTGTGTGTGTGTGTGTGTGTTGAACATGGCGCTGAACTAGGCGATCCTACTTTATACGCTGCTCTTCTCTGAAGCAGAACACCGTGTCTCTGTTCTTTTATTCGTTTCACTTTCCTCTCTCCTTCTTCTCCTTCGTCCCTCTGTCCTCTGCTCATCCCTCTCTCCTTCTTCTCCTTCGTCCCTCTGTCCTCTGCTCATCCCTCTCTCCGCTCGGGTGTAGGTGACGGAGCTGTCGGTGGCAAGCCCTATTAATAGGTCTACAGCCTTGCAGTCGCACTCACAGGAAGCCACAGCTAAAGAGAAGCACTTCTCTCCTGTCTGTCCCGCCCCTGCCTCCACGCCATTGGGCCAGCCGTCACAGTGGGCGTGGAACGTCTCGGATATGATTTAAATACAGATTTCGTAAAGCATAACTGGTAAAGGTGTACGCCATGTTGAATGATGAACGAATAGATGGAGGCATAATGTGTGTGAGACTACAGTGCTGAAACCACATTTATACAAATGATCTCAGCAAGCGGGGGTAATAGTGTGGGGCAGACAGGGGCAGTATGTTGTGTGTGTGGGGGCAGACAGGGGCAGTGTGGTGTTTGGGGGTCAGACAGGGGCAGTGTGGTGTGTGTGTGGGGCAGACAGGGGCAGTGTGGTGTGTGTGTGGGGGCAGATAGGGGTAGTGTGTTGTGTGTGTGGGGGCAGACGAGGGCAGTGTGGTGTGAGTGTGGGGCAGACAGGGGCAGTGTGTTGTGTGTGTGGGGGCAGATAGGGGCAGTGTGGTGTGAGTGTGGGGGCAGATAGGGGCAGTATGTTGTGTGTGTGGGGGCAGACAGGGGTATTGAGGGTTAATTGTTTGAGTCAGACTCCCCCAGTACACCTGCACTATTTAACATGCCTGTGAAACCTACGTAGTGCTTCATTTAACAGGCTGGTCAAAATGGACCATCAAAGATTAAAATACCCTACACAGAGTTTGTGGAGATACTGACACACTGTCACACATCCCTAAAACCTCCCCATGCTGGAGTAGCTTACTGAGGAAACTTCTGCTCTGTGTGTGTGTGTGTGTGTGTAAAAATACAACCTCCGTGAGCAGAGTGGAGGAATACATGGGCACTCAGTATAAACGAAGCCAGGACTGCTAACTGGCTGTGTTTGTGTGTGTGTGTTTGTGTGTGTGTGTGTGTAAGCTGCTTCTCTTAACCCTTCTGGGCCTCGGAGCAGAAATAAACTGGTGCTCACGTTTCGTCTCTGGAATGTAAACAGCTGAAGTGAAGCTCGCAGGTGTCCGGCTGATTGGACGTCGTCACCACGCGGCAGCCTGGCGGAGATACGCCAGCACTGGTTGGCACTTCAAGTCCTGCAAAAGGAGGAGGAGGGAGTCAGTGTGTGTCAGACATAAATAATCCCTCATCCTGCTGCACACTATGGCTGGGAGGATCTATTAAATATGTATCTTGTGGGCAGCTAAGGACTGAGACTCACAACTCTTGACACGCTCGACACTGTGTGTGTGTGTGTGTGTGTGTGTGTGTGGGGTGATACACAAAGGAAACGTTCTGTAGTTTGGTGAGAGGCCTGTGCAGTAGGAGGTTCTGTGTTCAGCACACAGCCATGCTGGTCAGCTCCACTGGCAGTTTCTCCGTGTCTAGCTGGGCACAACGCAGCCGTGTAGGAGTGTGTGGCCTGCCGGTGTGTGTGGGTGTGGCGGCCACCTGCCTGTGGGGCATCTGAGCGCCGGGGCGACCTGCCTGTGGGGCATCTGAGCGCCGGGGCGACCTGCCTATGGGGCACCTGAGCGCCGGGGCGACCTGCCTGTGGGGCATCTGAGCGCCAGGACGACCTGCCTGTGGGGCACCTGGCGCCAGGGCGACCTGCCTGTGGGGCACCTGGCGCCAGGGCGACCTGCCTGTGGGGCACCTGGCGCCAGGGCGACCTGCCTGTGGGGCATCTGGCGCCAGGGGCGACCTGCCTATGGGGCACCTGGCGCCCGGGGCGACCTGCCTGTGGGGCACCTGGCGCCGGGGCGCCCTGCCTGTGGGGCATCGGAGCGCCGGGGCGACCTGCCTACGGTGCAGCTGAGCGCCGGGGCGACCTGCCTGTGGGGCATCTGAGCGCCAGGACGACCTGCCTGTGGGGCATCTGAGCGCCAGGACGACCTGCCTGTGGGGCACCTGAGCGCCGGGGCGACCTGCCTGTGGGGCACCTGAGCGCCGGGGCGACCTGCCTGTGGGGCACCTGAGCGCCAGGACGACCTGCCTGTGGGGCACCTGAGCGCCGGGGCTGGAGTCTCTGCTCCCAGCCTCCCCCCTTTAGGGCAGACACACGTGCGTTTTATGTAGTGCTGCCACTGTGAGTAAAAGTAAAGCAGATTGGATTTGCAGAGAGGGAGGAGAGAGAGAGAGAGAGAGAGAGAGAGAGAGAGAGAGAGAGAGAGAGAGAGGAGAGAGAGAGGAGGGAGGGAGAGAGAGAGAGAGAGAGAGAGGGAGAGAGAGAGAGAGAGAGAGAGAGAGAGAGGAGAGAGAGAGAGAGAGGGAGAGAGGAGAGAGGGAGAGAGAGGGAGAGAGCGAGGCCGGGCTCTTCGCCTTCTAGGGGAGCTCTCCTCTGGCAGGGATCCGAGTGTTATGTTGAA
>JAGXOD010000011.1:15575431-15587931 GCA_020368025.1 Brachyhypopomus occidentalis
AGAAGGGGCCTTAGGACAAGTGATGAATCACAGGCTATTTGAATATAATATACATGTGATTAATCAGTCTATGTGAATATAATATGCATGTGATAAATCAGTCTATTTGAGTATAACATACATGTGATACATCACAGTGCCCATTTAAATATATAATACATGTTTTGTTTCTCTATTCCCTCTGATTTTTTCTACCAGAGACCAATACACATTTGTTCCTTATTAAAAGATGTTTAGTGCATTTTCAGCTATGCCACTATACTGTAAATACAGGAAGAAATAGCGGTGTGTTGGAAGGAAGAGATGCCTCTGTGTCTGAAGGTATTTTCCTTGTTGTCTTGCTGTCTTGCAGGACCTACGGAAGCAGATCGCTCCTCTCCTAAAGGGCTTGCAGACAGAGGTAAGCTAACCTCAGGACAGATCACTTCCAGCGTGTGATCTGAGTGTGCAACACAGCCACGAGATGATGTTGAACAGCAATGAACTGATATTCTGTACAAGTCCATTACTGGTGAGGTGAGACGCATGTGTTCTCACGTACATGGCATGGATCAACATTAACCTCTGTGATTGGGTGTGTTTGTGTGTGGTTTTATGGTGAATATTAGCCACCCTCTAAATAAATGTTAAATGTTACATATTGTGTTTTATTTTAGTTACATCTGCACAGGTCAGGGCTGCAGTAATAATAAACATTGTATGATGAATTTTGTGTGAAATTCACACACAGTATATCTCACACAACAATATTTATAATTAGGAGGTTTAGGTGGTGTTAAGGTTTAGGTCCTGTGCTGTGTTAAGGTTCAGACCGTGTGCTGTGTTAAGGTTTAGTTCCTGTGCTGTGTTAAGGTTCAGACCCTGTGCTGTGTAAAGGTTTAGGTCCTGTGCTGTGTTAAGGTTCAGACCGTATGCTGTGTTAAGGTTTAGGTCCTGTGCTGTGTTAAGGTTCAGATCCTGTGCTGTGTTAAGGTTTAGGTCCTGTGCTGTATTAAGGTTCAGACCCTGTGCTGTGTTAAGGTTTAGGTCCTGTACTGTGTTAAGGTTCAGACCGTGTGCTGTGTTAAGGTTCAGACCGTGTGCTGTGTTAAGGTTTAGGTCCTGTGCTGTGTTAAGGTTCAGACCCTGTGCTGTGTTAAGGTTTAGGTCCTGTACTGTGTTAAGGTTCAGACTGTGTGCTGTGTTAAGGTTTAGGTCCTCTGCTGTGTTAAGGTTCAGATCCTGTGCTGTGTTAAGATTTAGGTCCTGTGCTGTGTTAAGGTTCAGATCCTGTGCTGTGTTATGGTTTAGGTCCTGTGCTGTGTTAAGGTTCAGACCCTGTGCTGTGTTAAGGTTTAGGTCCTGTGCTGTGTTAAGGTTCAGACCGTGTGCTGTATTAAGGTTTAGGTCCTGTGCTGTGTTAAGGTTCAGATCCTGTGCTGTGTTAAGGTTTAGGTCCCATGCTGTGTTAAGGTTCAGACCCTGTGCTGTGTTAAGGTTTAGGTCCTGTGCTGTGTTAAGGTTCAGACCCTGTGCTGTGTTAAGGTTTAGGTCCTGTGCTGTGTTAAGGTTCAGATCCTGTGCTGTGTTAAGGTTTAGGTCCCGTGCTGTGTTAAGGTTCAGACCCTGTGCTGTGTTAAGGTTTAGGTCCTGTGCTGTGTTAAGGTTCAGACCGTGTGCTGTGTTAAGGTTTAGGTCCTGTACTGTGTTAAGGTTCAGGCCGTGTGCTGTGTTAAGGTTTAGGTCCCGTGTTCATTAAATAATGCCCATTAATGTTCAGTGCAGCAGATCTGTTTTGAGAGCTGTTACAGAAACTGACCAGCACACAAAGTTTCATGATTTATCATTTAAACACAATATACAATTTTTTTGTTTTTATTTTTAGGTTTATTTACTTGCTTATTTATTCATTTTTATTTTTGTCATTTATTCAGATGTGACATACTATCTATTTCCCTTCATATTCATTCATTCAAGCTTATTCTATTTCCCCTTCATAAAACCATGGGCAGTTGCCAGTCCACCACATGGCCAACACGCACACACAAACTATTTGGTGACCAATCAACCTAGGATGCATGTCTTTGGACTGTGTACCCGGAGAAAACCCACGCAGGCACAGGAGAACATGCAAACTCCACAGAGCAGCCCAGACCGAGAATCGAACCCAGACCGCCTTGCTGTGAGGCGACAGTGCTAACCACCACACCACCATGCCGCCCTCCCTTCATAAAACCTTGAAACTATTTGGTGGAAAATAACCAGTGTTTCTCCGCATGCTTTCACAGACCTGAACTAAATTACAGCGTGATCTTTAGACTGTGGAATGTGGCGTATCATTTTAACCAAAGACTTTTAAATAAAGTTAAATGCAAGCACTAGACTTTCAAAATTATTATTAACAACATGACTCAACAAACACACACAGGAGCCCTGTGGTGAGGGTTTAAACGCTGCTCTTCTGCAGGGTGGCACAGCCGCTGGGATATTTTAAGATGTAGAACTGAAAAGGTTTTTTTTTTTTTTACAGCTCTCACATTACAACTTGTTTTTCTAGTCATTAAAACTCTGCGAAGTCGCGCTGAATCTGCACTAACAGCTGGACACAGCTGCTCCACGATGCCACAGAGACTCTGGAGACGCTCCTGTTGTCCAGCACTTCTGCTATTGGCTTCTAAATAAAGCCAGAATGTAGTGGTGCGTGTGCGAGTCATTGATTGGTCAGGTTGTGTTCTGGGGCGGGACTGTACAGAACACACAGCTATTTTAAACTTCACAGACAGGAAATCTCTAATGAGTCTCAGAGTGTGACTTAATAAAAGCATAAAGAAGATGCAGGGTTATTTTTAATGTCTTTTTCCCCCAGAAATGTCTTTTGTGTCCTTACCTATGTAGCTTTGGGTTATATATGGACGTTTGTAATGACATTTGCAAACACCTTGCACAAAGAGCTTGTTTAAACAGACAGAGAGCCATTTTAGTGAATATGTGCATGTGTGTGTGTGTGTGTTTTAATGTGTGTGAGTGGTGCGAGTGTGTGAGTGCAAACGTGTGTGTGTGTTTGGATATATGTGTGTGTGTGTGTGTGTGTGTGTTTGTACATGTGTGTGAGACGGCGGACGCAGTGTGGAGTTCTGGGCAGGTAGCCACTGTGCTCCTCTGCAGGTCTGTGTCTCTGGGTCGTCCAGTCCATAAGAGCTCATAGTGGTTTGGGTTGTGTGTGGTTCTGCTGACTGCTCTGTCATTAGCAGGGCTAATCGGCCCAGTTAATATCAGCCTTGGTTAAAAATACCCCGGACAGCCCCTGCCAGCTAGCACAGGAGCCCCCGCGGTGGGGAGGCCGTGCACGAGAGTCCTGAACCATCCTGAGTTTGACACCCCAACCTCACCAGTTCCTCCTCCACCTCCTTAAGTGTCGGCTCCTCTGTCTACGGCTGTTTCTCCCGCTCCTACGGCTGTTTCTCCCGCTCCTGCGACTGCTTCTCCTACGACTGTTTCTCCCGCTCCTACGACTGCTTCTCCCGCTCCTACGACTGCTTCTCCCGCTCCTACGACTGCTTCTCCCCCCTCCTAGGACTGTTTCTCCCGCTCCTACGACTGTTTCTCCCCGCTCCTGTTTCTCCGACTGACTGTTTCTCCCGCTCCTACGACTGCTTCTCCCGCTCCCACGACTGCTTCTCCCGCTCGACTGCTTCTCCCTCCGACTGCTTCTCCTAAGACTTTCTCCCGCTCCTGCTTTCTCCGACTGCTTTCTCTCTACGACTGTTTCTCCCGCTCCTACGACTGCTTCTCTCCCGCTCCTCCCGCTCCTGCGACTGCTTTTCTCCCGCTCCTACGACTGTTTTCTCCCGTTTTCTCCCCTCCTACGACTGTTTCTCCCGCTCCTACGACTGTTTCTCCCGCTCCTACGACTCCTTCTCCCGCTCTTCCGACTGCTTCTCCCGCTCCTACGACTGTTTCTCTCCCTGTTTCTCCCTGTTTCTCGCTACGACTGCTTCTCCCGCTCTCCCTACGACTGTTTCTCCCGCTCCTGCGACTGCTTCTCCCGCTCCTACGACTGTTTCTCCCGCTCCTACGACTGTTTCTCCCGCTCCTACGACTGCTTCTCCCGCTCCTACGACTGTTTCTCCCGCTCCTACGACTGTTTCTCCCGCTCCTGCGACTGCTTCTCCCGCTCCTACGACTGTTTCTCCCGCTCCTACGACTGCTTCTCCCTCGACTGTTTCTCGCTCCCGACTGCTTCTCCCCTACGACTGTTTCTCCCGCTCCCTGTTTCTGCTTTCGACCTTCTTCCTCGACTGTTTCTCCCGCTCCTACGACTGTTTCTTTACGACTGTTTCTCCCGCTCCTACGACTGTTTCTCCCGCTCCTGCGACTGTTTCTCCCGCTCCTACGGCTGTTTCTCCCGCTCCTACGACTGTTTCTCCCGCTCCTACGACTGTTTCTCCCGCTCCTGCGACTGCTTCTCCCGCTCCTACGACTGTTTCTCCCGCTCCTGCGACTGCTTCTCGCTCTTACGACTGTTTCTCCCGCTCCCTGCGACTGCTTCTCCCTCCCTACGACTGTTTCTCCCTGCTTCTGCGACTGTTTCTCCCGCTCCTACGACTGTTTCTCCCGCTCCTACGACTGCTTCTCCCGCTCCTACGACTGTTTCTCCCGCTCCTACGACTGCTTCTCCCGCTCCTACGACTGTTTCTCCCGCTCCTACGACTGTTTCTCCCGCTCTTACGACTGTTTCTCCCGCTCCTACGACTGCTTCTCGCTCCTACGACTGTTTCTCCCGCTCCTGCGACTGCTTCTCCCGCTCCTACGACTGTTTCTCCCGCTCCTACGACTGCTTCTCCCGCTCCTACGACTGCTTCTCCCGCTCCTACGACTGTTTCTCCCGCTCCTACGACTGTTTCTCCCGCTCCTACGACTGTTTCTCCCGCTCCTACGACTGTTTCTCCCGCTCCTACGACTGCTTCTCCCGCTCCTACGACTGTTTCTCCCGCTCCTACGACTGCTTCTCCCGCTCCTACGACTGTTTCTCCCGCTCCTACGACTGCTTCTCCCGCTCCTACGACTGTTTCTCCCGCTCCTACGACTGTTTCTCCCGCTCCTACGACTGCTTCTCCCGATAATTGCGTGACTTCTATTCTTTCGTTCTGTCAAACCCACCGTTGGTGGAAACCCAAAATAGATGGTGACATTTAGATTCAGGGCAACACGTGAGTGGGCAGAGTTGGTGGCCATAGGAGGGATCAGGTCCAGATGAGCGTGCCTGATTGTGCATGGGGAGCTTTGTGTTTTCCTGCTTCCTTCCTGTGGGGGTGTGAGCCTTCATACAGCTGATAGAGCTGATGAGGTCCCCACAACACCCCCCCGCCCCACACACACACACACATACACACTCCACCCCCCACACACACACATACACACACACACATAATACACCAACCCCCCCCTCCCCCCCACACACCCACACACCCACACATGCACCCACACATACAACCCCCCCCACCACACACACACACACACGCACCCACACATACAACCCCCCCCACACACACACATACATACATACACATACACATGCACACACATACACACACACACACACACACGCCGTGCCAGGCCCTCTCGGGCCAGTGCTGATGGAGTCCTCCGGCAGCAGGGGCCATACTGTGTTTGTGCATTATTCTTTACTTTCTTTTTTTATCAGTGAAAGAGGGAGACAAAGGAGTAGTGAGAGAGTGAGAGACGGAGCGAGAGAGACGGACAGAGAGAAAAGGGTGGAGAGGGTGAAAGAGAGAGAGAGATAGACAGACAGAGCGAGAGATAGACTCTTGTTTTCCTGTCAGGAAATGAGTGTGCAGTTGGGAGCTAAGCGTAGCACGCGGCTCTGAGGCCCGTTCAAGGGTGTGTGTGTGTATGTGTGTGTGTGTATATGTGCATGTATGTGTATGTATGTGTGTGTGTATGTATGTGTGTGTGTGTGTGTGTGTGTGTGTGTGTGTGTGTATGTGTGTGTGTGTGTGTGTGTGTGTGTGTGTGTGTGCATGTGAGTGTGTGTGTGTTTGTGTGTGTGTTTGTGTCTGTATGTGTGTGCGTCTGTGTGTATGTGTGTGTGAATGTGAGTTTGTGTGTGTGTTTGTGTCTGTATGTGTGTGTGCGTCTGTGTGTATGTGTGTGTGCGTGTGAGTGTGTGTGTGTGTTTGTGTCTGTATGTGTGTGTGTCTGTGTGTGTGTTTGTGTGTGTGTGTGTGTGTGTGTGTGTGTGTGTGTGTGTGTGTGTGTGTGTGTGAGTGTGTGTGTTTGTGTCTGTATGTGTGTGCGTCTGTGTCTGTGTGTGTGTGTGTGTGTGTGTGTGTGTGTGTGTTTGTGTCTGTATGTGTGTGTGTCTGTGTGTGTGTTTGTGTCTGTATGTGTGTGCGTCTGTGTCTGTGTGTGTGTGTGTGCATGTGAGAGTGTGTGTGTGTGTCTGTATATGTGTGCGTCTGTGTCTGTGTGTGTGTGTGTGTGCATGTGAGTGTGTGTGTGTGTGTCTGTATATGTGTGTGTCTGTGTGTGTGTGTGTGTGTGTGTGTGTGTGTGTGTGTGTGTGTGTGTCTGTATGTGTGTGTGTGTGTGAGGTTCCTTCAGGGCACAATATCCTTATGCGAAGAGCTTCGCTGAATTTCCAGCTTCCTGTGTGTCCTCTGGGGCTGTGCTGTGTGTCAGTGTAATGTAGAGCTTCCTTGATTGTGTGTGTGTGCGTGTGTGTGTGTGCGTGTGTGTGTGTGTGTGTGTGTGTGTAACAGCATAGAGGTTCTATGATAGTTTGTGTAAACCTCCCCTCACAGGCTCTCAGTGAAGCACAGTTTCTGGGTTTTGTGGCTCCATGCCGGCCAGAGTGTCACTGGTACCTCCTGCCCTGACCGGAGGGAAAGGGCTTTAAGCCTCTTATCTTAAGCTTCGTTCTGATAACAGATGAGTGTGGTGGTTAGTGAGAGGAGAGTTTGGTGTGGGGGTCTGGCTGGGCGACTGGCCTGCTTACAGAAGCCCGTGCGGCTTTACCTCTCCTGCAGCGTCCTGTCATCGTGCCTGGATTATAATCCCTCTCTGTGAGCTGTAATGCTGCTGCCCTAATACAACCAGAGATCACCCAGCTAGGGCACGAGTGTAGGGTGTTAGCGTAGTGCATTAGTGTGGGCTAGAAGGGCAGGGCGTTAGTCTAGGGCACGAGTGTAGGGTGTTAGCGTAGTGCATTGGTGTGGGCTAGAAGGGCAGGGCGTTAGTCTAGGGCACGAGTGTAGGGTGTTAGCGTAGTGCATTGGTGTGGGCTAGAAGGGCAGGGCGTTAGTCTAGGGCACGAGTGTAGGGTGTTAGCGTAGTGCATTGGTGTGGGCTAGAAGGGCAGGGCGTTAGTCTAGGGCACGAGTGTAGGGTGTTAGCGTAGTGCATTGGTGTGGGCTGGAAGGGCAGGGCGCTAGTGAACAGTGCTAGTGGAGGAGTGTGAGTGCACGGGGTTATAGTGAACATTAGTGTGGAGTGTTAATGTGGGGTGTTGGTGAAGAGTGATATATTTAACTGTTCCCCTTAACTCCACCCCAATCTCAAGCGTAATCTCACTCCTAGTCCCACACCTAACTCCACCCCTAATCCCACCCCTAGTCCAACCCCTAACTCCACCCCTAATCCCACCCCTAGTCCAAACCCTAACTCCACCCCTAATCCCACCCCTAGTCCAACCCCTAACTCCACCCCTAATCCCAACCCTAGTCCAACCCCTAACTCCACACCTAATCCCACCCCTAGTCCAACCCCTAACTCCACCCCTAATCCCACCCCTAGTCCATCCCCTAACTCTACCCCTAATCCCACCCCTAGTCCAACCCCTAACTCCACCCCTAATCCCACCCCTAGTCCAACCCCTAACTCCACCCCTAATCCCACCCCTAGTGCCAGAGGTCACACATTGTGTTTGAGTAGAGCCATGTTGAGCCATGTTGAGCCACGCACAAACACATATAAACAAACACACATACATATAAACATACACATATACACAAACACACAGGCACACACACACACACATATACACAAACACACAGGCACACACACACACACACACACATATACACAAACACACAGGCACACACACACACACACATACACAAACACTCAGGCACTTACAGACACACATATACACACACACGTACGCAAACACTCAGGCACATACACACACCTATCCAAACACACACACACACTCACCTCTTTTTCTGGCAACCTCACACTTAACCTCCTGGCAGTGTTCAGTGTTCTGTCTGGTTCAAGAGCTCTGAAAAGCAACAGAAGTTTAAATTCGAGTTTGGTTTTTGCTGGATCTCGTGGGTGTATGTGGACCTGTGCCGCGAGAGAGGGAAAGAAAGAGAGAGAGAGGGAAAGAGAGAGAGAGGGAGCGAGAGAGGGAGGGAGAGAGAGAGGGAGGGAGAGAAAGAGTAAGAGAGAGAGAGAGAGAGAGGGAGGGAGAGAGAGAGGGAGGGAGAGAAAGAGTAAGAGAGAGAGAGAGAGGGAGGGAGGGAGAGGGAAGTTTCATTGCACCTTCTGTAAGACTGCTGCAGAACTTGGCCCTGTATGGGCCCAACCAGATGTTTTCCGGCAAGAAACATCTGGAAATGTTTAATTCTTTTCCCATAGGAGTGAGAAGTCTGTTACATCTTGGATATTTACAGTGGCAACTGCCCTGTTCCATTGCTCAGCCGTACCACAACTGCAGATTTACAGGTTTTATTTGATGTTCTGCTGCTGTAAGACCAAACACACAACACTCGCGAGCGGGTAAACAGTGAACAAGTCCATCAGTCTCCTCGCGCCCGGCCGCGTCTGCAGGGCTGGACAGGGCTCTCTGCCCCAGAGCAGCTGGCGTGGAGGCCCAGCACCAGGGTCATGTGTGGGGTCAGCAGTGGTGTTGTGGTGCAGGCCTGCTGGGGGTGAGTCTGGGGTAAGTCATGGGGTAATGGAAGGGGTTTGTTTTGCAGAGGAGAGAAGTTCTGCCATCACACTGCAGTGTCTCTCCTGCTCCTCTGTCTGTGTGGAGGTGTGTGTGTGTGTGTGTGTGTGTGTGTGTGTGTGTGTGTGTACTCTGACTCCGCACTGATCTGAGTCCTTTCTGATTCACTTACTCTACCAATCTCCCCTCAACCCCTCCCTCTTAACCCCTCCCTCTTAACTCCTTCCCCTTGTAACCCCTCCCCCTCAACCCCTCCCTCTTAACTCCTCCCCTTGTAACCCCTCCCCCTCAACCCCTCCCTCTTAACCCCTCCCTCTTAACTCCTTCCCCTTGTAACCCCTCCCCCTCAACCCCTCCCTCTTAACTCCTCCCCCTCATAACCCCTCCCCCTCAACCCCTCCCTCTTAACTCCTCCCTCTTAACGCTTCTCCCTCGTAACCCCTCCCCCTCAACCCCTCCCCCTCTCCTTCATAAGTCCAACATTCAAAGTCTAAAATTGCTAAGCAGCACTTTGCAGTGACGCACACCTGTGGCTGTGTTGCCGGGCAGTGCTGGAGTCCAGCACCGGTGAGCCTGACTCCCTGCGTCTGCGTCTGCGTCTGCGTCTGCTCCTGTCAGTCTGTCTGGATGCATTCGTGTTCTGCTGGATCTGTTACTCATAATGAGCTGATCAGTGCTGCAGCGGACAAAGCAAGTCTCACTTCACAAAGAGCATCCGTCCATCTCTTACACACACACACACACACACACACACACACACACACACACACACACACACACACACACACACACACACACACACACACACACACACACACACACTCACACACACACTCTCACCTGCTCTCACACACACTCTCACCTGCTCATACACACACTCTCACCTGCTCTCACACACACACTCACCTGCTCTCACACACACTCTCACCTGCTCTCACACATTCTCTGACATACACACACACCACACACACACACACACACACACACACACACACACACACACACACACACACACACACACACACACACACACACACACACACACACACACACACACACACACACACACACACACACACACACACACACACACACACACACACACACACACACACACACACACACACACACACACACACACACACACACACACACACACACACACACACACACACACACACACACACACACACACACACACACACACACACACACCACACACACACACACACACACACACACACACACACACACACACACACACACACACACACACACACACACACACACACACACACACACACACACACACACACACACACACACACACACACACACACACACACACACACACACACACACACACACACACACACACACACACACACACACACACACACACACACACACACACACACACACACACACACACACACACACACACACACACACACACACACACACACACACACACACACACACACACACACACACACATACACACACACACACACACATGCACACACACACACACACACAGATGTTTGCTTGCGCATGTGGACAAGGGTCCTTTAGAAAAATGATAAAAATGATGTGGATATATTTAGCCTGATTCAGGTACTTAAACAGTGTAACACACAGGAAACATGCAGGGTGCTGATTGTTTGAACAGTGTAATGACTCTTTTGATTCTTTTGGGATGTTAAATTGGGAGCATGAAGCTGGAATCACTGGAGTTCTGTTCCTAGTTCACTGGGTGAAGTGTGTTAAACACTTATCAGAGTAAATCGTGAACTGTATGTCTGAATTGACGTGTGTGAGTGTGACAGTGTGTGAGTGTAACTGTGCGAGCATGTGTGTGAGTGTATGTCTGGTGTGTATGGGTGGGTGAGTATGTAGGAGCAAGTGTGTGTGAGAGTGTGTGTGAGTGACTGTATATGTATGAATGAGTTTCAACGTAAGTGTGTGTGAGCAAGTGTGTGTGAGTGTGCAAGAATGTGTGTGTGTGGGTGTGTATGTGAGTGAGTATGAGTGTGTGTGTGTGTGTGTGTGTGTGTTTGTTCTTGTGTTCATGTTGCTGTGTATTCTCTGTTCCAGATCGACGCTCTCTGTAAGAGAAGCAGAGAGTCAGAGGCTGCCTTCCTCAGTGTGTATAAGAGATTAATCGATGTTCCAGGTGTGTCTCAAACACACACACACACACACACACACGCCGCTGTAATGTTTCATTGGAGCAAGAATACAGTAAACACATCAGTCATATTTATGAGGTTTCTGTCTCTAGTGTCCTCTCTGTCTCTCTCTCCCACACTCACACACACACACTCACACATACTGCTTTAATGACTTCACCGGCTTTAGATAGTCGGATTGTTCCAAAGCCACACACACACACACACACGCATAAGATGAGCTTTAGTACCAATTGTGTGTATTCAGAGCTTTCTAAACAGCCTTTAATCCAGCACCAAGGTTTCAGGGACAGGTAGTGCTGTTTGTGTGTGTGTGTGTGTGTGTGTGTGTGTGTGTGTGTGTGTGTGTGTGTAACTGTGTAACTGTGGGTTTGAGGAGTCAAGAACACACACCAACTGTCTGTTTCTGTGTGTGTAATGAGGTCTGACTATTGTCCAATAACGTGGTGGTGTTGTGAGTGGTTGTAGTATGTGTCTATGTATGATGTATGATGCATGTGTGTGTATACATCTTTGCTTGCGTGTGTGTGTGTGTGGCGTAAGTTGACTCCTGGCTGAACTGGAGTGGAAGAGCTGCCTGGGAGGCCCCCAAGCCTGCCTGCGGCACACACAGACACACACACACACACACACACACACAGACACACACACACACAGACACACACACACACACACACACACAGACAGACACCGTGGTTTGGGCCTGCTCAAACAGGCCTCTCTGTCTGCTTGTACAACCACTCGGTATATCCCCAAATTACTGTTCTCTACTCTCCTAAAGTCCCATGTTCTGTGTCTTTTGTCTATGTGTGTGTGTTTGTGTGTGTGTCCTGTGCGTCCATTGGTGTGTGTGTGTGTGTGTGAGCAGCAGTAGGTTTAGTCTGGGAATTTCTTTCTTTATCTGTGAAATCTGGAACTTGTCCAGTCCTGTCTGACACTGTCATCGCGTCAATGCCTAACAAATTAGCCCTGCATATTTGTATTCTGTGTGTGTGTGTGTGTGTGTGTTTCTATGATAGAGAGAGGTAGTTTGTATGATATTGAGGTGCAAGTGTGTGTATGGTCTTTGTGTTATTGTGTGTTATTGTGTAATTTGTGTAATGCTGGGTCCTGGACTGCAGGGTGTCCCGTCTGTATGAGGCATCTCGCACCTCTCTGACACATTTGCTGTCCTCCACGGGCATCCACACCAGAGGCCGTGTGTGGTGCCCCCAGAGAGCCAGGGCAGAAGGGCAGGGATGAGTAGGGCAGAAGGGCGGGGATGAGTAGGGCAGAGTAGGGCAGGGGGCGGGGATGAGTAGGGCAGAAGGGCAGGGATGAGTAGGGCAGAAGGGCAGGGATGAGTAGGGCAGAAG
>JAGXOD010000011.1:15595431-15800431 GCA_020368025.1 Brachyhypopomus occidentalis
GTCATCTGTCTTTTGAATTCTTTGTGTATGTGACTGTCTGTTTTGTGTGTGTGTGTGTGTGTGTGACTGTGCATGTGTGTGTGTCTCTGAGTCTTGTAATAAGGAGATGGTGTCCACTGCTCTGAGGCCTCTTTGATGTGGCTTTTATCAGCTAAGCTCAGTCTCTCCCTCTCTCTCCCTTTATCTGTCTCCCCCTCTCTCCCCCCCTCTCTCTCCCTCTCTCTCCCTCTCTCTCCCTTTATCTGTCTCCCCCTCTTTCTCCCTCTCTCTCTCCCTTTATCTCTGTCTCTGTCTCTCAGTCACATTGCAGGTTTCACACTAAACAGCATGTGCTTCTCTGGCAGAATGTTGCCTACCCAGTGTACATTTTACATTAATATTTGAATGCATAGTGTACATTTTGTGTGTGTATGTGTGTGTATGTGTGCGTTTGCATGAAAATAAATGTATGTTGAGGGTTGGTCAGGGCTTATCCAAGCATAATAATGGAATGCATCAGTTTGTGAAGTCTCCTACCACTCCTCTCCTCTCTCCTCCCCCAACCTGATCCTCTCTTCTCCTCCCTCCTGCCTTTTCTCTGTCCCCTCCCCCATCCCCTCCCCCTCCCCCTGATGTGTGTGTGTGTGATTGGTTATGCAGCATGTCTGTTCATATATCTATGTAACACCTTAATGCCTCATTGCCTATCAGAGGCTTTGTGCTATCAGGCTAAAACCAGCATTGTCCACCTGTCTCTCTGTCTCTCTGCCTGTCTCTCTGTCTCTCTGCCTGTCTCTCTGTCTGCCTCTGTGAATGAAAACATAAATGGAATTGCATCACACAGAAGAGAGAAGTATCTCTCGAGCACTGGAGAGAGGGAACAGACACAGAGAGGGAACAGACACTGGGAGAGAGGGAACAGACACAGAGAGGGAACAGACACAGAGAGGGAACAGACACTGGGAGAGAGGGAACAGACTGGGAGAGAGGGAACAGACACAGAGAGGGAACAGACACTGGGAGAGAGGGAACAGACACTGGGAGAGAGGGAACAGACACAGAGAGGGAACAGACACAGAGAGGGAACAGACACTGGGAGAGAGGGAGCAGACACTGGGAGAGAGGGAACAGACACTGGGAGAGAGGGAGCAGACATTGGGAGAGAGGGAACAGACACTGGGAGAGAGGGAACAGACACTGGGAGAGAGGGAGCAGACAGTCTGAGGTGCCGTACTCCTCTGAGGAAATGAAAGCATGCTTTAACCAGGGTGAACCATAATGAGATGGCAGTGTGTCTCCATCAGAGGCCACAGAGTAAGGGTAGCACACGCGCATGCACACACACACACACACACACACACACAAACACCCTGGAGGGATTCATACCACTCCAACCTCCAAATGGTTAAGCAGGAAGGGGGGATGAAGGAGAGCTATATGAAGGTGAGAGACTGAAAGAAAGAAAGGAAGAGATCAAGAAACGAGCACCTAAAAGACACGACAAGGACAGACGGAGCGAAATGGAATTGGTGGCCGGAGAGGGGGGGGGGGAGGGGGGGTTGTAAAGAGAAGTAGAATGGGAGAGAGATGGGCTGTATCTTGTCCTGTCTGTGTTAGCCTGTCCTCTCTGTGTTAGCCTGTCCTCTTTGTGTTAGCCTGTTCTGTCTCTGTGTTAGCCTGTCCTGTCTGTGTTAGCCTGTCCTGTTTGTTTGTGTTAGCCTGTTCTGTCTCTGCCCTGTTTGTGTTATGCCTGTGTAGCCTGTCCTGTCTGTGTTAGCCTGTCCTCTTTGTGTTAGCCTGTTCTCTCTGTGTTAGCCTGTCCTGTCTGTGTTAGCCTGTCCTGTTTGTGTTCGCATGTCCTCTCTGTGTTAGCCTGTCCTGTCTGTGTTAGCCTGTCCTCTCTGTGTTAGCCTGTCCTGTTTGTGTTAGCCTCTCTGTGTTAGCCTGTCCTGTCTGTGTTAGCCTGCCCTGTTTGTGTTCGCATGTCCTCTCTGTGTTAGCCTGTGCCCTGTTTGTGTTATGTCCTCTCTGTGTTAGCCTGTCCTGTCTGTGTTAGCCTGCCCTGTTTGTGTTAGCCTGTCCTCTCTGTGTTAGCCTGTCCTGTCTGTGTTAGCCTGTCCTCTTTGTGTTAGCCTGTTCTCTCTGTGTTAGCCTGTCCTGTCTGTGTTAGCCTGTCCTGTTTGTGTTCGCATGTCCTCTCTGTGTTAGCCTGTCCTGTCTGTGTTAGCCTGCCCTGTTTGTGTTCGCATGTCCTCTCTGTGTTAGCCTGTCCTGTCTGTGTTAGCCTGTCCTGTTTGTGTTCGCATGTCCTCTCTGTGTTAGCCTGTCCTGTCTGTGTTAGCCTGTCCTCTTTGTGTTAGCCTGTTCTCTCTGTGTTAGCCTGTCCTGTCTGTGTTAGCCTGTCCTGTCTGTCTGATTATCAGTCTGTGTAGTGTAGACCTGCTCCTACCACAATCTACCTGATGTAGTGTAGACCTGCTCCTATGCTCCTACCACAGTCTGTCTGGTGTAGTGTAGACCAGCTCCTATGCTCCTACCACAGTCTGTCTGATGTAGTGTAGACCTGCTCCTATGCTCCTACCACAGTCTGTCTGGTGTAGTGTAGACCAGCTCCTATGCTCCTACCACAGTCTGTCTGGTGTAGTGTAGACCTGCTCCTATGCTCCTACCACAGTCTGTCTGGTGTAGTGTAGACCAGCTCCTATGCTCCTACCACAGTCTGTCTGGTGTAGTGTAGACCAGCTCCTATGCTCCTACCACAGTCTGTCTGGTGTAGTGTAGACCAGCTCCTATGCTCCTACCACAGTCTGTCTGATGTAGTGTAGACCTGCTCCCACCACAGACCTGCTCGTACTGTCTGTGTGAAGCACTGCACCGCCATTTTACTCTGTTAAACTAGGAAGCAGCTAGTGGGCCATGGCTGTGTTCCTTCAGAGGCAAAACGTGGACATGCACAGCTCAGGTCCTAACGGTCCTGATGGTGCTGACGGTCCTGACGGTCCTGACGGTCCTGACTGTCCTGACGGTCCTGACGGTCCTGACGGTCCTGACGCTTTTCTCTCACCCTCCGTCTAACGGAGCTGGTGTTTCTCCCTCCGGTGCCATAGCTGGAGATGATGTCACTGTTGATGCATGACAGTGTCTTGCTGTTCTGATCTGGTGGATGGAAATGGAGCTGTATTAAACTCCCTAATTCCCCCCAGTCTGGGATCATCTAACAGTTCTTAATCGAGAACCACATTTCATATTTCGTTAACCCACCTCATTCTGTTGTGAGGATGCTCACAGCAGCTATGAGGCCAAAGGCGGGAAGACTGTCGTCATGACTTCTAATGCTGTGCTCAGCTGCTCATGGGTCTGTGAAGTCGTGGCTTTGTGAAACACAAATAACTTGAAGAGAAGCTGGTGCTGTCTCAGTCTTCAGTGCTGCTGAGAGTCCTTTCATCATCAGGAACCCCTCCTCCATTAGCTTACACTCACACACTTATTATTCAACACAATGCCCAATTAAGCTCATCTACACCATTAAACATGATCATCTCTAATTAGATACTGCTGTTGAAGTAATTCATTAATTACGCACGGCAGTGTATGTAGCTCCCGCACCCGACGTGTCATTTCAGAGATCGGCGCTGACGGGGGAGAGTGATGTGAAGAGACTTTAACAAGCTTTGAAAGGGGTGCAGGAAGCACACTGGTTTGATTTAGCGCTGAGGCGCCCTGGCTGGTTTGATTTAGCGCGAGGATGTTGTATCACTGAAGGTGAATATTTCTACACTCAGAGCTGTGTAGTGTGTATCGCTACTGTGCAGTGATTAGCTCACAGATATCAGGGTACTGTGCAGTGATAAGTTCACAGACTTCAGGGTACTGTGCACTGATTAGCTCTAAGTACAGGTGGTAGTGAGAGCTTATTTTTACATGGCAGGGTTGTGAGTTTTATAATAAGCTGCAAGCAACAAATACAACTGTATAGGGTATATTCATTCACACACACACACACACACACACACATGTACATATGTGTGTGCACGCTCTCTCTGGATAGTTCCCCATAGGAGATCAAGCAGTTAAGCTATTAAGCTGTGCTGTGAATAGACAGCATACTTTACACGCATGCTGGGTAGAAGGGGAACTGGGGGACACGGCTAAGCTATGCGGTCTGCTGCTCTGCGTTGTCTCTCTGATCAGAGACCGTTCAGATTAGAGTGTTAGTGAGTCGGGGGGCCCTGTGTTAGCCTGGACTGGAGCAAACGGCTTAATGGTGTGTGTGTATGTATAATTACACACACACACACACACACACATACCTTCTATGGTATGTCTCTTCCACTCCAACTCCTCTAATGTAATTTGAGCCTTGTGACCGATATAATGCTGGTCCTAATGGCCTGGTATATGTGTTGTAACGGCCTGGTAAATGTGTAGTAATGGCCTGGTATATGTGTAGTAACGGCCTGTCTTCCTTTCCTAGGGCCAGTGAGGTTGAAGCAATGATGGCAGATGTGCAAAGGGCCAATCAGGTAAAGACCTTTAGCACAAAGAAGGTCTGTGTGTTTATCACAGCTGCCATGACTGACCAGCTTTATAATACAATACAAAGCAGACACAACAGCTGATAATAAGAGTTAGTTCCTATCACAGTTAGTGTTAGCTCTATTAACAGTGTTAGCTCCTACCACAGTTAGTGTTAGCTCTGTTTACAGTGTTAGTTCCTACCACAGTTAGTGTTAGCTCTGTTTACAGTGTTAGCTCCTATCACAGTTAGTGTTAGCTCTGTTTACAGTGTTAGCCCCTACCACAGTTAGTGTTAGCTCTATTAACAGTGTTAGTTCCTACCACAGTTAGTGTTAGCACTATTAACAGTGTTAGTTCCTACCACAGTTAGTGTTAGCTCTGTTTACAGTGTTAGCTCCTATCACAGTTAGTGTTAGCTCTGTTTACAGTGTTAGCCCCTACCACAGTTAGTTAGCTCTATTAACAGTGTTAGTTCCTACCACAGTTAGTGTTAGCACTATTAACAGTGTTAGTTCCTACCACAGTTAGTGTTAGCACTGTTAACAGTTCTATTAATAGTGTTGACTCCCACTTCAGTGGGGTGGAACGTCTAATTAGCTGCATCAGAATAAAGAAAAGTCTTTTAGATGGAATTATAACCACCAGTGCATTAGTGATCAGATGTTCAGAGTTACTGAGAAGCTTCAAAGAGGGCATTTTCATGAATACATAGAGATTAAGCAGATAAAGGTTGAATGCTTTAGGCATATTTTTAAAGCAGTTGGTGTATATTTACCTGCAGTTGATGTGGAGGTAATGTTAAAACATTACTCATCAAACCTTGCATGTACAAATGGGATCGGTGCACAGTTAGATTGGTGCGCATATAAACTCACATGTAGATTGGTGCATATATAAACTGATGCACGTTTAACATGGTGCATATTTAAACCAGTTTAGATTACATGTTTAGACTCACATTTAGAATAGTGCATATTTAAACCAGTGTACATTTAGATTGCATGTTTAGACTCACATTTAAAATGGTGCATATCGAGTGGTGCACATTTAGGCTCATTTTAGACTTGTGCACATTTAGACTGGCACCCATCAGACTGTGCACTAAAGTTTATTAGCCAACAGAAGGTCACGGAGCGCATTAAAATATCAGCAGACCTGGAACAAGAAGGTCGATCTGATGTAGACGTTTTCTCAAAAAAGTCTGTAGACACAAAATGGAGTGTCAGGAGTGCACCTCGCGTTCTAGCCTTTAGATGTAGCCTTCTTGGTGAGCTAGGATTTGATGAGAACAGAGTTGAATATTCCATAAAAGTTGAATAAAAACCATAAAATATCCATTTTGTTTTCCATATTTATTTTTATTCTGATCATCACTGTCCACAGTGTCTTTGTATGACATTGATGAACTGTCTGTCTCTCAAATCTGTCTGTGTGTCTTACAGAGAACCGAGGCAGCAGAGAGAGAGACAGAAAACCTGAGGGCGCAGCTTGCCACTGCCAGCAGTTCTATGCACCTTGCCAACCAGGTCCCTGCAGCAAATGATGTGGTAAGACTCCCCTACTAAAACTACAGAGAGAGAGAGACAGACACAGAGAGAGAGACAGGCAGAGAGAGAAAGAGAGAGCGATAGAGATACAGGCTCAAAAAGGGAAGCACCCGTGTGATTCTCTGTAAATGGAATGTTGGCTACAGAGAGACTCATGTTTGTTTCATGAGTCACTTACCTCCCTGCAGTCTGAGACTTACGGCTGCGCGGTGATCCCGAGGGGCAGGTTTTAACACTCTGCCGGGGGAGTCGTCTGTGTGTTCAGGTGCTCCACGCTGAAGAATGAGCAGAAATGAATACACTTCTACGCAGTTCAGTTCAACCACATTTAGGAGTAACTTTTTAAGGCAACGTGATATGTGACTCTCCTGTGGGAGAACAAACTTTGAAGTGTGTGTGTGTGTATGTGTTTTTGCGTGCATGTTTATGTGTGTGTGTGTGTGTGTGTGTGTGTTAGAAACAGGCTGTGGAGGTGTTGTCCTGCACTAGTCTGGAGGCTGAGCTCCGGGCGAAGGAACGAGAGTTGGAGCGTCTGTCTGACGACGTCCAGAGGCTCCAGGGCAGCCTGGCACAGCTCAGCGACTCAACAGCCAATCAGATCAGCCAGCTACAGCAGCAGCTCAGCTCGAAAGACACCCTTCTCCAGGTGTCACTCCAGCACCACGTTCACCCTCTAGCCTGCCTCTCACTCTTACATGAATGGCTGTGACATTTCTTTGGTTGGGTATCACAGCAGGGGTTGGTTGGGTGAGCATCATGGCTGGGTTTGGGGGTTTTGTGTGCTGTACATGTTTCTCTGAGGTCTAGAAGATGGAGATGTAAAATGTGCTTGAAATAGAGGCTGTATACAAACATCAGTGCTCATTTTGTTCATTCCTCAGTGGTGTCGTTCATGTTGATATTGAAGTGTCCTGTACAAACCACTGACTGCCTTTTGGGTCACTTACTTTAATGCACAGAAATATGCTCTTGCATTCGGAACAATACGGATGACGGTTTTGTCCATTTGGTTTTGCAGCAACTGGAGGAGAAGCTTCAGGCTCAGTCAGACTATGAAGAGGTGAAGAGAGAGCTGAGGTGAGCAACAGGGTCACACTTCACCACTTCAGCTACATCAGCCCTTCTTCATCAGCCTTTTAACCACAGTCCTCACCTGTCCTTTAACTGCAGTCCTCACCTGTCCTTTAGTCCTCACCTGTCCTTTAATTACAGTCCTCACCTGTCCTTTAACTACAGTCCTCACCTGTCCTTTAGTCCTCACCTGTCCTTTAGTCCTCACCTGTCCTTTAACTACAGTCCTCACCTGTCCTTTAGTCCTCACCTGTCCTTTAATTACAGTCCTCACCTGTCCTTTAATTACAGTCCTCACCTGTCCTTTAGTCCTCACCTGTCCTTTAATTACAGTCCTCACCTGTCCTTTAACTACAGTCCTCACCTGTCCTTTGTCTACAATCCTCACCTGTCCTTTAACTACAGTCCTCACCTGTCCTTTGTCTACAATCCTCACCTGTCCTTTAACTACAGTCCTTGCCTGTCCTTTAACTACAGTCCTCACCTGTCCTTTAACTACAGTCCTCACCTGTCCTTTAACTACAGGCCTCACCTGTCCTTTAACTACAGGCCTCACCTGTCCTTTAACTACAGTCCTCGTCAGCCCTTTAACTGTAGTCTTCATGTAGCACTGTATCCTTGTGGATCTGCCTCTCTGGTTGGAGCTTCGTGGGTCTCCTGCTCTCCCACTGAACCTTCGACGCTCTAGTCGTCTGCTCACTCTGGTCTCGATCCTGCTCCCACTTTCATGCTGGACTGGACTGGTTATAAACCATTGAAAATTAGTTTGCTTTACACACTCACTCATATGCCAAAGAGTTGTCTTCCTAGCCGTGCGTCTTTTCAGTTGATGGTTGGTAATTTGCTGTAATGCATCCTGCTCTTTTTTGGTTTATGTGCTGTTGAATGTCAGAGGCTTGTGCCTGCAGTCCTAGATGATCTTTAAGTAGATTCTCTTTTTAACATGTTTGTTTAAGGTTAGTTTAGGTTAATTTTTAGTTTTGTTTTAGGTTCTTTTTAGATGAGTTTTCAGGATTGGACTTGCGTACACTGTTCTGTGAAGCAGAGGTGTCTCAAAATGGAGCACTTCACTCCGTCTCTTGGCCGAGTTGGGACGTGGATGCTAATGTCATTAGCGTAAGCTGCAACCTAACTGAGCAGCACTTCAGCTGGGCCCTGGTAGGAGATGGTAGTCCATTCCATCAGTCAGATACAAGAGTGCAAACCCAGGAGGGGGTGCAATGCTGCGCACTGCTACAGGGAGGGTATAATGAGAACCGCTCATGCTCTGAGGATCGGGAGCTGGTATAAGCTGTTATGAGCTGTTATGAGCTGCTATGTCGGGTTTGTCTCGGCAACCTACTGATCACTTGGGGTACATTCCTTTGTGATGGAGTTATTTAGCTCGGAGCCCTACAGTCCCCAGACGGAGGCTGTGTGTTGGTGCACCACTGCCAATGCACCATTGACATTCAGAGCAGAACTTTGGTTCTGAGCTGAGGTGTTCATGGATGTTTCTGGAAAATAAGAGCTCCCTCTCATTTGTATCGTAATGGGCGTGAGGTGAGACGAGTGTGGTGGCTGATGGCCAACGAGGGTAGATTATGATGTGGTGTTAAGAGCTGCTTGTGCATTTCCACGTGGAGACTTTGAGATCTTCTCTCATTCCCTTCAGTGTTGTCCGATCCATGAAGACGAGTTCCTCAGAGCTTCCTGCGGCACAGGTAAGCTCCGTAAGATCAGCTTAGATCAGCACACCTGTCCCATTTGAAACCGTCTTGGTGGATTTTACCAACTGCACAGAATTTGAAGATGTTTAATCCCTGTAACTGTCGCTCTCGTTAAACTGCCGGAAATGGCACATGTCCAATGTGCTTTATGGCATCATGCCTTACTGTGATCATGAGATTATGGATGTGTGGTGGAGCCAGATTAGAGTTGTGCGTAATCTGTTCATTACTACATCCTGTGCTATGATCTGCCTCCAGGACTCAACCAGGCCTGCGGAGCTCCTCTGCCAGGGTGCAGAACTGAGTCAGGACGGAGGGGGAGAAGTCAACCCACCAGCCAACAGCGACGTCACTGGTGAGGGCCAGAATGGTACACAAGGCTTCTGCCATTCAGACTGTTTCTTACAGTATCTCCATTCTTGTCATGCTAACACACTGGAGAGTTGTAACCTGGTAGTGAGTGTGAGTTTGAGTGAGAGTTTAGACAGTAGATCTTTATTGGAATATAAGCTCATGGTTGTATTGTACATGTGGGAGTTGGGGCATGGTCCTCCCCGCCAATCTCATATTCACGTAATCATTGGTTGTTGTTCTCCTGAGGCTCCACCCCCTGGTCTTACTACGTCGCCTCCAGAATGCCCCACAAATTCCTTAGTGAGAAATGTCTGCTTATCATATTCACATTGGGATAATAGTTTACCTCTTACACTCTAATAGTTTAAGAGTCTTTTAAAAAAATATGTATATATATTTTAATGTAAACGTTCGCCATGGGCTACTTCAATTTCAGAGGACTTTCTGCCCTGATTTATCTTTTTAACTGCATGTTTGCTGGATTGTTTTATTACACTTGAAGAGTGTAAAGAAACCGGAGGCTGTGGTGGGCTTAAGGTCACTTCACTCCTGTGTGCAATCCAAGATACAGCCCCGCCCTCCGTGCTGATCAGAGGGTCATAGCCCCGCCCCCCCAATGCGACAGTGGGGGTGTAGCTGGCTCTCAACACCACCAAACCTCCACCTGCTCCAGGCCAAGGCTGCATGATAATGAAGCCCCACTTTCCTCTCCCTCTCCTCTGGATGCCCTTTCAACCGTGGTGTGTGTGTGTGTGTTTACGGAACTGGAAATGTCAGGACAACACACCTCTGGACTTCCCCGTGGAAATTATGAATATAATGTCATCTGGTTTTTAAATGTGAATGCAAATCCGTTCTTTGATGGTATTTGCCATGTTTAATGCAAATGCCCCGATGTCATGTGGGCGCTTGCGTAATTGTTCATATACTCAGATACGGGACAGACTCCATGTCCTACAGCCCCACCTGGACAGTTAGACTGTGGGTGTAGTGGACGGAGCAGCAGAGTGGGGGCGCTGTCTCTTCAGTGCAGAGCTGAAGTGACATGCAGACGCCCTGGAGCCACGCAGGGGCAGATGCAGTGCATGTGTGAGCAGGTAGACCACATGAAGGAGGAGGGGCATGTGTATGCCCACATGCCTGCTGGACAAGGCCCTTCAGTCCTCGTTAGCATCCAGACACCACCCAAGGCCCCTCCCCCCTCCCATAGCCCCCACACTGCTGATGGAGCTCAGATGGAGTTTAATGAAGTTTAATGATCAGAACATTTAACGATAATAATAATAATAAACTAATGAATAATAATCATTTGGGTTTTTTTTTTGTTTTCCCACCTAAATGCTGTTTCCATGTTAACACAATTTATTCTAAAAGAAAATATCAATATTTAACACAGTAATACAGAAACCCATGTAAGCCATTTCAAGTCATGAAGCCAATTAAAAGTGAAGGATATATTTGGTGCTTGGAAAGATGTCAGAAAGCATGCTTTTTCCAGTACACACACACACACACACACTATGATCGAAATAATATCTTGCCTGTTACGTAGTTTGATATTTATCCTCTCATATCTATTGCATGTAGGTAATTGTAGGTAAAGTGTTGTGTGTTGTGTCGTGCAGTGTTGTATTTAAACATCATGTTGTGTTGCGTACAATCTAAATATATATATTTGTTATGTTGTATCTAAACATCAATATTGCTGTGTTGTGGTGTATGTAAATATCGCTGTGTGTTGTATAGTATGTAAACATGGCTGTGTGTTGTGTTGTATGTAAACACTGTTCTGTGTTGTATGTAAACATCGCTGTGTGTTGTATGTAAACACTGCTGTGTGTTGTATGCAAACATTACTGTGTGTTGTATGTAAACACTGCAGTGTTGTACATAAACACTGCTGTGTCTTGTATGTAAACATAGCTGTGTGTTGTATGTAAACACTGCAGTGTTGTATGTAAACATTACTGTGTGTTGTATGTAAACACTGCAGTGTTGTACGTAAACACTGCTGTGTGTTGTATGTAAACACTGTTCTGTGTTTTATTTAAACATCGCTGTGTGTTGTATGTAAACATCGCTGTGTGTTGTATGTAAACACTGTTGTACGTAAACACTGCTGTGTGTTGTATGTAAACACTGCTGTGTGTTGTATGTAAACACTGCAGCGTTGTACGTAAACACTGCTGTGTGTTGTATGTAAACACTGCTGTGTGTTGTGTGTAAACACTGCTGTGTGTAGTATGTAAACACTGCTGTGTGTTCTATGTAAACACTGCTGTGCAGTATGTAAACACTGCTGTGTGTTGTGTTTTGCTGTGTAGGGTCTACAGGGCGTAAAGCTCAAGTGTCTCCAGCACAGAGTCCTCAGGCTCTTCCTGCTACACCCATCCCCACCCAGCGCCAGTCGTCTCCACCTCCACCCTCCCCCCAGCTGCTCATGCGGACGGGCGCGGCCACCTCCGAATCTGCGGCCAGCGCCAGTGGTGCCCACCCGTTCTCGCCCACGGGCATCGGGCCCGACTTCTTCTCCCCGGCGATGGCCAGCGTAGCCACGGGCTTCGCTCCTCTGGCGGGGAAGATGGCGCTCAGCTCACTCCTGCAGAGGCAGCTGATGCAGAGCTTCTACACCAAAGCCCTGCAGGACAGCTCGCCCAGCACGGGGCTCTTCTGCCCCCCGGCCTACGCCTCCAGCCCCCTCCCGCCAGCCTCCGCCCCTAGCCCCGACGCCAACGGCACCGCCCCCTCCCCCAGCCGCTCGGAGGGGGCGGGCAGCGCCTCCGAGGGGGAGGACATGGACACGGCGGAGATCGCCCGGCAGGTGAAGGAGCAGCTGATCAAGCACAACATCGGGCAGCGGGTGTTCGGACACTACGTGCTGGGCCTGTCGCAGGGCTCGGTCAGCGAGATCCTGGCCCGGCCCAAACCCTGGAGCAAGCTCACCATCCGCGGGAAGGAGCCCTTCCACAAGATGAAGCAGTTCCTATCCGACGAGCAGAACATCCTGGCACTGCGGAGCATCCAAGGACGACAGAGAGGTGAGTGACCCCGCCTCTTAAAGGCCCCGCCCCTTAAAGGCCCCGCCCCTTGCAGAGATGATGGTTTGCTCTACAGCGGTTTAGCGAGGCTCTGCTCCACTGACTTGCTGAATTAAATAGCAGGTAGTCTGGAATGCTATTCCTGTAACACAAGGTGTGTGTGTGTGGTGTGTGTGTGTGTGTGTGTGTTGTTGCGGTGAGCTAATCTTTACCTCTCTGCTGTCTGTACCATGACCTGTTGCTCCAGCTGGGAACAGAGATGTTTAGCATTAACCCTGCAGGCTGTTCAGCAGCCCACATGGAACAAGCCTGTGTTTCACGGCCACAACCGCTGCAGTCCGCAGGGACTTGTACCGCTCCCGTTTGGGAGTGTGGGTTTGCTCCGTCAGGCTGAGGAGCACGGCAGGTGGTGCGTGTGAGCGTGGGTGGAGGGGGAGGGCGGAGGTGGAAAGTCTCTGCTGTTGTGAGAGGGAGCTGCTACAATCTGGCTGTCCGCCCTAGAATTGTCCAGCAGCCTCTTGCCAGGGCAGACCCCGGTGGTCTGTGATCTCCCCCCAGGGTCTGTGATCTACCCCAGGGTCTGTGATCTTCCCCCAGGGTCTGTGATCTCCCCCCAGGGTCTATGTTCTCTGTCCGGGGTCTATGATCTTCCCCCAGGGTCTGTGATCTCCCCCCAGGGTCTATGTTCTCCCTCCAGGGTCAATGTTCTCCCCCCAGGGTCTGTGATCTCCCCCCAGGGTCTGGGTCCAACCGGGCAAAGCCGCGCTGACGTGTTGCCTGCAGGCATCTCTGAGACTCAGATGCTTCAGCTCCTGGACAGGAGAGGCGCGTTTCTGCTCCACAGTTTTCCACGAGCCGTCTGCTGCTGATGATCGTAAAGAGTCCCTGAGTGTTTGCTGTGTTGAGCGCTAAGGCCGTGCAGGCTGGTTTGGGTTGGTGCGGTCGGGAACCGTAACTGTGCAAACACACCTCCACACTCCTACTCCGTTTTGATTCTCATTATGCACTGCTTGTTTTCCAACAGAGAACCCAGGTCAGAACCTGAGCAAGGTGTTTCAGGACGCTCGGAAGCGGAGAGCGGGCTCGGAGCGCTCCTCTTGGCCAGGTGTGTGTTCCGCCTTACCCACGGTGCACTGGGGCTCAGGACCCTTGCGCCTGCACCGGCTCTCCGTCAGAACTCTGGCCTGGTGTCTGCTGGAATACGGGTGGAGGCAGTGAGACATCCGCTCAGCTCTAGGGTCCCCATCAGGGTGCCAACATTAGTATGAAATTATGTCCTGTAGTCTTATTGTTTTTGGAGACCTTTTTTTGCAATGCTAGTACTAAAAAGGCTTCAGAAACAGATTGTTCCATGCTACTTTCAGACATGGAAGTCCTTGAAATTTGAGTTAGTCCTGGATCATGATGTGGACCAGCATGTGGGCACACTGAGCAGAGTGTGTGTGTGTGTGTGTGTCCTTGAGGCTGATCTACAGTGCCAACCTCACTATAACTGGTGGTTCACTTTCACCCAGGGCAGCACTATGGGTGGTTAGCCACCCTGTGTGTGTGTGTGTGTGTGTTTGCAGGACAGAGCATTACTTCCACCTCACACACTCCCAGCTGCACTCTTTACACACCAGTGAGTCTGACCTTGCCCCTGCCTACTGCTCATGGCCCTGACTAAGGACACACACAGGCACGTGCGCACACAAACACACACACACACACACACTCAAATCCTCATACACGTGCACACATATTCCCTCTCTCTCTTCTTCCCTTTCATTTGAGAGCTTTCGTTTCTCATGGACATATTCCAAATTCCTGTGTTTCCTTTTTGTGAGGCCCCGTAGCCCTTGAGCCCCGTGGGCCCTCAGCCCCGTGCAGCAGAGACGCGGCTCTGACCGCAGCAGGAACAGGTGGCCGTCGCCGTCGTACAGTAAACATCCGCTCCATCCTGCAGAGGCCGGTGCCAGCTGAGTCTTGTTGAGTCTGGCTCACCCGCTGTCTGACCCGGTGGTGTTCGCTTCAGGAAGCGGAGTGCAGTTGGTGTGTGTGGTGGTGCTCACTGAGGGGGGCGGTGTTACGAGGGCGTAGGTCAGGACTCTGAGTCAGAGGATCTGGTGTCGGAGTCTCTGCAGTGGGACGGCACAGTGCTCACAGCTGTGGACTGGAGTTCATCTCCAACATGTCCACAGTGGGTGGGGCTTCTCCTGAAGCGTGAAACTGGATTGGATGCTCAGTCTTTTCTTCTTCTCCCTGTAGGCATTACACGCAGTTTGCCCCACTTATCACTTCTCTCTCCCTCTCTCTCTCCCTCTCTCCCTCCCTCTCTCTCTATCTCCCTCCCTCTATCCCTCTCTCACCCCCTCCCTCTCTTACTCCCTCCCTCTCTCGCTCCCTCTCTCCCTCCCTCCCTCCCTCCCTCTCTCCCCCTCTCCCCCTCTCCCTCCCTCTCTCTCCCCCTCTCTCCCCCTCTCTCCCTCCCTCCTCCCTCTCTCCCCTCCCTCTCTCCCTCTCTCCCTCTCTCCCCCCTCTCCCTCTCCCTCCCCCTCTCCCCCTCTCTCCCCCCTCTCCCCTCTCCCCTCTCCCCTCTCCCCCTCTCTCCCTCCCTCTCTCCCCCTCTCCCCCTCTCCCTCCCTCTCTCCCCCTCTCTCCCTCTCTCCCTCCCTCTCTCCCCTCTCCCCCTCTCTCCCTCTCTCTCCTCCCCCTCTCTCCCCCTCTCTCCCTCTCTCCCTCTCTCCCCCACATCCTCCCTCTCTCCCTCCCTCTCTCCCCCTCTCTCCCTCTCTCCCTCCCTCTCTCCCCTCATCCTCCCTCTCTCCCTCTCTCCTCTCCCTCCTCTCCTTCTCCCTCTCTCCCCCCCTCTCTCTCCCTCCTCCCTCTCCCCCCTCCCTCCCCCCCCTCTCTCTCTCTCCCTCTCCTCTCTCCCCCACATCCTCCCTCTCTCCCTCCCCCTCTCCCCCTCTCCCCCCCTCCCTCCCTCTCCCCCTCTCCCTCTCTCCCTCCCTCTCTCCCCCTCTCCCTCCCTCTCTCCCCCCTCTCCCTCCTCTCTCCCCCTCTCCCCCCTCTCTCTCTCTCTCCCCCTCTCTCTCTCTCTCTCTCTCTCTCCCCTCTCTCCCTCTCTCCCTCCCTCTCTCCCCCTCTCCTCCCCCCCTCTCCCCCTCTCTCCCTCTCTCCCCCTCTCTCCCCCACATCCTCCCTCTCTCCCCTCTCTCCCTCCCTCCCTCCCTCTCTCCCCTCTCTCCTCTCCCTCCCTCCCTCTCTCCCCCTCTCTCCCTCTCTCCTCCTCTCTCTCCCCCCTCCCCCCTCTCTCTCTCTCCCCCTCTCTCCCCCTCTCCCTCCTCCCTCCCTCTCTCCCCCACATCCTCCCTCTCTCCCTCCCTCTCTCCCCCACATCCTCCCTCTCTCCCTCCCTCTCCCTCCCTCCCTCCCTCCCTCTCCCTCTCCTCCCTCCCTCCCTCTCTCCCCCTCTCCCTCTCTCCCTCTGTCTCGGCCACCCCCTCAGGTAACATCACCACCAGGATCCGCACCCCAGAGCGCGGCTCAGAGGAGGCTGTGAAGTCCATCCTGGAGCAGGCAAAGCGGGAGCTGCTGGTGCAGAAAGGTGAGTCTCCGCCCCCACGCAGCCAGGGCTTCCTCATCGACCTCACTTCCTCTAGAGCAGTGATGTCACGTCCTGTAGGGTAGGCGTTGTGTGCTGTGTGTGGACCCTCTGGGTGTGCAGTCAGCCCGTGGAGGTGCTGTGTTTGGCCATTACGGCTGCCTCTGGGGTATTGCCCACTTTGCCTGTTTATTTTGTGTCATAACTAATTTAAGACCTTTACTTCAAGAATGCAGTTTACTGTCTTCAAATACGATTATATTTTTATTGAAATCAATATACCATCATATTGTATATTAGTATATGACTAAGAGACTAAGAAGTTTTTGAGACTTAACTATAAAATAGCAACCACCTATTTTACCACCTGCAATATATGGCCTCACCTTTCCGATTGACTTATACATTACTAAATCAGGAGGTAAATGTGGGTTAAATGTAGTTAAATATAGTTGCTAACGCTTGTGTGTGTGTGTATGTGTGTGTGTGCACCAGAGAGCACCCAGCCACCTCCCTCCTCCTGCTCTTCTGATGAGAACATCCGCTCCATTCTGGAGCAGGCCCACCGTGAGATGGAGGCCCAGCAGGCTGCTCTGGCCCAGTCTGACCTCCCGCTCCTGGGCTCCAAGCTGCTGGTCTCCCCCCTGTCAGGACTGTCCTACTCACCCCTGGCTCTGTCCTTAAAGAAGCCGTCCACCTCCCCTCTGATGGACCTCCGCTCCTCCGTGAAGCAGGAGTGCGGTGAGGTGTCGGTGTCTGACGTCGGCGCGGACGGAGGCTCCCGGCCCTGCAGGGGCGGAGGCGCTGGGTGGAGAGAGCAGTGGTGGAACACCATCACCCACTCCGAACGGCGTGGAGCGGGACAGACGCCCGCCGGCGAAGATCTGCACGTTCAGGAAGACAGCAAAGAGGTGGAGCTTCTCACTGTCTCTGTGACCTTTGCTTTTATTGTCGCAGGAAGCCCCACTGAGGAATGTAGCTTCATGTTAAAATAGTACCCCAACCTGCTTTGACATGTCAGTCTGGGCATTGCTGCTATATCGTGTCCCTCACGCCCCCAGGAGAAGCTTCCACGGCTGGGCGGTGCCGTGCCGTCGTTCCCTGCGTCCTCGCGGAGGGACTGGTCGATAGACTCCTCCCCCTTCCCCCCGAGCTCGGAGCTGAGCGCGCAGATGACCGGCGGTCCGGACACGCCGCGGAGCAGCCCGCTGCCCAACTCCTCGCCCCTGCCCGCGCTCGCCAAGGCCGCCAAGCCCGCCATCACCCCGCTGACCCCAGAACAGTACGAGCACTTCATGTACCAGGAGGTGGACACGGTGGAGCTCACCCAGCAGGTCAAAGACAAGCTGGCCAAGAACGGCATCTGCCAGAGAGTGTTTGGGGAGAAGGTACGTGTCACACCTGTGAGGGCTGGTCTGATCACTGCTGCAGCCTGGACTGGTCCACTGTTAGCGTGTGATGTGTGTGTGTGTGTGTGTGTGTGTTGCAGGTGCTGGGTCTGTCCCAGGGGAGTGTGAGTGACATGCTGTCCAGGCCGAAGCACTGGAGTAAGCTGACACAGAAGGGTAGAGAACCGTTCATACGCATGCAGCTCTGGCTCAGCGGAGAAGTGCCGCACACACACCTACGCCTGCAAGGTACACACACACACACACCACACACACATACACACACACACACCACTCACACACACCTATGCCTGCAAGGTACACACACACACACACACACACACACACACACACACACCACTCACACACACCTATGCCTGCAAGGTACACACACACACACACACACACACACACACACACACACACACACACACACACACACACACACACAGCTACGCCTGCAAGGTACACACACACACACACCACACACACATACACACACACACACCACACACACACACCTACGCCTGCAACACACACACACACACACACACACACATACACACACACACACCACACACACACAGCTACGCCTGCAAGGTACACACACACACACCTCACACACGTACACACACACACACACACACACCACACACACACACACACACACACACCACACACACACAACTACGCCTGCAAGGTACACACACACACACACTTCACACACATACACACACACACACCACATACACACAACTACGCCTGCAAGGTAAACACACACACACTACCTTCAGACACACTTCAGGCCCCACCCACAACTAGGTCCCAGAGGCAGAGACCCAGAGGCCCCGCCCACAGCTAGAGGCAGAGACCCAGAGGCCCTGCCCACAGCTAGCTCCCAGAGGCAGAGACCCAGAGGCCCCGCCCACAGCAAAGTCCCAGAGGCAGAGACCCAGAGGCCCCGCCCACAGCTAGCTTCCAGAGGCAGAGACCAAGAGGCCCCGCCCACAGCTAGCTCCTTGAGGCCCTGCCCACAGCTAGCTCCCAGAGGCCCCGCCCACAGCTAGCTCCTTGAGGCCCCTAGTGCTCAAACCTGCTCCTTCCACCTCCCTAATGAAGAAGTCAAGACCCTGTGAGAGGCAGCAGTGGGGAGTCCTGCTGAAGCCCTGTGCTCTGGTGGGCTGCGTCTGTGAGTGTGTGTGTGTGTGTGTGTGTGTGTGTGTGTGTGTGTGTTTGAATAAAGCACGAGTTGCACCTGCAGGCGGTCAGACGCGGCGTATTGTAAGTCAGCCAGCCGTGGCTGGGGCTGAGGTAGGACCGCGTAAATTAGCCGTGACTGAGGCCACGGAGCGTGTGTCAGCCTGCGCTTGCTTGGTCCGTGTGTGGGAGCGAATACAAGGGGGAACCTCAGACGTCTGACTCACACATAAACAACCGTTTGTTTATTGGAGGGGTTCTAAATGTGGACTGCATGCTGGGATGGAACCATCAATTACTGCATTTCATTGGCTGTGGTGCTTTTCCGTCCTCCCTCAGCACTGACCTGGATTTGGAAGGAGGATCCTCTGTTTGTGGGGTGGGGTGGGGTGTGGGGGGCTTGAATTAGCACTCTGGGGGAGGGGTTAGTTAGTGTGAACGGAGCTGGCAGTAGAGACCCTTGGGGCTTTCCCGGGGAGCCCCTGTAGCTGCTGTAATCAATTACCCCATCAGTGCTGGGATATATGATAATTATCCCACTCTTCTCATCTCTGACTGGCCTTGCAGCACCCCTTCACGCTCCAATGGCTGATTAATATGCAAATAATCCGCCGATTGCATGATAAATGGGCAGAGAGCGGCGTGTGTGATGGCGGGGCTATGCATGATGAATTATACTGCGTCTGTCCTACATTAGCTAGACTTTCTCCATCATTTTACCACAAATTAGGCAGAGCAATATATAGATTAGAGAGATGAGTGTGGCTAGGAGAGACGGAAGGAGAGAAACAGTGACAGAGAGAGAGGGGGGGAGGGAGGAGGAGAGAGAGGGAGGAGGAGAGAGACAGCGAGAGAGGGAGGAGGAGAGAGGGAGGAGGAGATGGATGGGTTTGAAAGTGGAACTGGAGCTTTAACAGAAATGGAATGTCCTGCTGCCTTTGTCTTTGAGAAAGAAGGAGGAAGAGAGAGAGAGAGAAAAAGAGAGAGAGAGAAAGAGAGATAGTGACTTTAAAAGGACATGACGGTTTTTGTAGGTTTAAAGGGTTCAGTGCAACTTTTGAAAAAGCTTCACAGAGGTACAGTACACATTCACACACATGCTCACACACAGGCACACGTGTAATTGTAGGCATGGAGCTGAGGTTAGACAGCTGGGGTTAGTGTGTGTGTGTGTGTGTGTGTTGGGAAGCTCCTCTCTATAACTGTGTTTGTTCTTGTTCAGCCGGTGGTGTCCTCCATATCTCCTGTCCTCACTAAACCTCATTAGGACAATGCACTCAACCAGGCTAAAAGAAGCCATCCTCCAGGGTGTGCGTGTGTGTGTGTGTGTGTGTGTGTGCGCATGCGTATGCATGTGTGTGTATATGTGCTATATGTGTGCTGTGTGTGTGTGTGTGTGTGTGTGTGTGTGTGAGGTCGAGGGCACTGCCTGACCCATCATTAATCTCTGTAGGAACGTTCCATTAAAGGTCACCCTGCCTTCACCAGGACGGGGAGCATTACTGGTTCACAAATGACTGAATCCTCCCAAACATCCACATCTCTACAGATCTCTTACCATCTTTGCTCATACCCGAACATCTACAGATCTCTGGCGGTTTCTCATCTCTGAACACGTCTACAGATCTCTAAACATCTCAACATGTCTACACTTCTCCACATCTCTCTCCACATCTCTATGTCTACATAGTGTATCTCTTCACAATTCTGCATATCTTTACACATCTGAATACCTACACATCTCAGAACATATGTCTATACATACAGTATCTGAATATCTATGCACATCTCAACGAATCAGTTATCAATATGAGGAGAGAGAAAAATAGAGATTAGAGAGAGAACAGCGAAGAACTGAAAACTGTCTGAGAACAGTGAACAAAGAGAACTATGAGAACAGACAACACACTACAGCGTGAGAAGGGAGAGAACAGCGTGAGAACAATGTGAGAACAGCATGAGAACAGGGAGAACAGCATGAGAACAGTGTGAGAACAGCATGAGAACAGTGTGAGAACAGCGTGGCAACAGCATGAGAACAGGGAGAACAGAACAATGTGAGAAGAAAGACAACAGTGTGGGAACAGACACAACAGCATGAGAACAGAGAGAACAGTGAGAAGAAAGAACCGTGAGAACAGAGAACAGTGAGTTCGGAGAGAACAGTATGACAACAGAGAACAGTAAGAACAAAGACAACAGCGTGAGAACAGAGAACTGTGAGAACAGAACAGTGTGAGAACAGAGACAACAGCGTGAGAACAGAGAACAGTGTGAGAACAGAGACAACAGCGTGAGAACAGAGAACAGTGTGAGAACAGAGACAACAGTGTGAGAACAGAACAGTGTGAGAACAGAGACAACAGCATGAGAACAGAGAACAGTGTGAGAACAGAGACAACAGTGTGAGAACAGAACAGTGTGAGAACAGAGACAACAGCGTGAGGACAGAGAACAGTGTGAGAACAGAGACAACAGTGTGAGAACAGAGACAACAGCGTGAGGACAGAGAACAGTGTGAGAACAGAGACAACAGTGTGAGAACAGATGGTGCACAATAGTTCAGTGCTCTCTGCTTTATTCACTGGAGCATCCACTCATTTTGCATGCATATGAAATTTTGTGTGTGTTTGTGTGTGTGTGTGTGTGTTTGTCATGAGTGCATGTACATGGTCAGTAGTAACCAGCTGTGTGCATACACAACCCCAGCTTGCATACACAACCCCAGCTTGCATACACAGCCCACACACATAAAAACATTGCTAGTTGCTTTCAGCATGTCAGACAGACACAATGTCATTTCTTCACGGCCCCCCCAATCAGCCCCCAAAAACACACACACACATGGGTGCACACACACACACACACACACACACACACACACACACACACCCTGTCAGCAGTAGTCAGTCTGTCAGCAGGCTGTGTGTGTGGTTCTGGCTGCAGATGTGATATGACTGCTCACACAGTGCCTGATCACCCGGCACTGTCCCCATAGTCTCACACACAGCTAATCAGAGCTGACGGCCTCTCTGCTGCTCTCTCCCTGCCACACACACACACACACACACACACACTAACAAACACAGAGAGAAGCAGCCAGAGAGATTCAGCTGACGGAATATGAAGAGCGACGGTATAAGGGAGAAAAAACGTTGAATGAAATTTCTTTGATCTGCATCAGTATCAGAGTGATTCCTTTATAGAATATATATTTACTCATCCCCAGAACACTGAGGACTGGAGCTTTGTTTTGGAACTGCTCCTGTAGGGTTTCTGACACACACACACACACACACACAGGAACCATAAGGAACCGTGTTGAGTCGTAGTTGCCTTCATGTAGGAGAAGATGTTTGTGTGATTTAATAGATCAGGTACAGGTCATGCTTAGAGTGACAGACACTTTCTCCGTGTTCACACAGACTTTGGTGAGGCTGCTCTTGGTAAAGGCTCCATTTTTGGTCATGTCTGCCATCAGCTACGCCCATTTTAACGTGTCTGTTCAGAGTCCTGCTTCTCTTGTTCTCTTCCGTGAGGATGTAGGTTGACGGTTGTTGCAGGAGCGTGAGGTACCGACCCCTGTGCGCTTGTGTCTCTGCAGAGCTCACGCCAAAGACGTCGGCTAGTTGCAGCCCGGCCCCTGAGTCCCCCGTGAGCTCAGCTGGGGAGTCCGTTAAGAGCCAGCCGGAGAAACCTGGGGGGCCCCAGGCCGTGCACGACCCCTGCGACCCCTGCGACCCCTCTGAATCCCAGCCCGACCTGCCCCTCCCCCTCCCTGCCCCGGGACACGCCGGCCTCAGCGTCCAGGAGATGGTTGCCGTCTCTCCTGAGTTGGACACGTACGCCATCACCAAGAAGGTCAAAGAAGTCCTCACTGATAATAACCTCGGTGAGCAGCTGATCCCAGACCAGTCCGCATTACACACTCCTGTCCTCACTGATAATAACCTGGGTGAGCAGCTGATCCCAGACCAGTCCGCATTACACACTCCTGTCCTCACTGATAATAACCTCGGTGAGCAGCTGATCCCAGACCAGTCCGCATTACACTTCTGCCTCTGCCTGTTCTGCTGGGACTCATGTCCACATCATTCGTCTGATGATGGGCTGTGTTAGAATAGACCCTGGCACTGCTGTCTGCACGTGCTCAGTACGGACCGACTGCACATGCTCAGTGCGCACTGACTGCACATGCTCAGTACAGACCGACTGCACATGTTCAGTACGGACCGACTGCACATGCTCAGTACGGACTGACTGCACATGCTCAGTACGCACTGACTGCACATGCTCAGTACGGACTGACTGCACATGCTCAGTACAGACCGACTGCACATGCTCAGTACGGACTTACTGCACATGCTCAGTACGGACTGACTGCACATGCTCAGTACGGACTGACTGCACATGCTCAGTACGGACTGACTGCACATGCTCACTGCTGCCCAGCCAAGGATACGAAGCTCACAAACCCGCCCCCCCGCGCCGGCAGCTTGTAAATGTAAAACTCCAGAACGTTCCGTCTGTCTGTGATTTCATGCTACTGTCGTGTCCCTGACACTTTTAGCGCGGAGTTTAACTGGACCCCGAGGTGACTGCTGTATCATTGAGAGGACGTGCACAATGCCGGCCGTGCTGGTAGGGGCGTTTGGAGGAGATGGCGACCTCTCCTTCAGCGTTTAATAGCACTTCCTCCTCACTGTCACTGTGTCCCTGTCTATAATTAATGAGCGTTGGAGTATCAGGGTGGGAGTGGCCCCTCCCCCACTGGCATTATTACCACACAAACGCGCTCAGAGTTTGTTTGTTTTTTTTAGCCTTTGTCCAGAGCAGCGTTTGTTTAGTCTGGGAAACTGTCTCTCCACTGAAGATTCATTCGTCACCCACATTGTTTTGCTTAGTGGATTAAGTAGCCACTGTTTAGTTACTTGCACATTCCTAGAAAGCAGTGTAATAATTATCCGTTTTCTTACTGTATCAGATGAAAAGGACCTGATATGGCAGGTGAGGGGTCCTTATGGTGCATTAATGGGGACATTAATGGAGATCTGTAGGAGCGTCCACCTTAACACAGTACACAGCCCAACACTGTACACCACAGCACATGCAGCTGAGCTGTGTATATACCTCGACACACTATACAGTGCACTGTTCAACTGAACACACTCCGCGGCTCAGCGCAGTTTACTGCTGAACACACTACACACCACGAGACGCAGCTCATGACAGCTGAGTGCGCTATGCAGGTCAACACGTTCTAGTTCAACACAGTTCACATGAGAACAACTCAGCATTGTTTCTGCAACTTTTTAAAAATCTTTTGTTCTGTGCCATACTGTGCCTCTCCAGGTGGAGTCCTATATTCCTCAGTATTGTCGGCGTAAAGCTCTCCTGGGAGACACATGATTTATGTGCGTGTGTGTGGGGGGACGTAGTGGTGAAGTCTGACTGGGTAAAGTGCTGTAAAAGGGAGAGTGACTCCGAGGGCAGGGCCACCTGGGTAGAGGCAGTGATGATGGGCGGGGCTACCTTTGTGAGGGGCGGGGCAAAGGGCGGGGCAGTGGTGATGGGATGCTTGCTAGCTTCTCCAAAGCTCCATAAAGGCCCCAGATATGGAGCCATTTCCTCCTATGTAAATATGCCTGAAGCTCCATCAGCTGTGAAGCGCTTCTGTAGGCCCATCTGTCTGAGCACCAAAGCTCCAGTGCGCTGCGCTCACATCTGAGCTGCTGTTCTTGTGCTGAGAGTGCAGATCTCATTTTTGTGGCTTGCAGATTAAACTCTACAGCCGGGATGAACAACACGTCTCATTACAGCTAATTAATCAGATGAAGTGCTGTACTTGGGCCGCGAGCCACTTTAACGTAAGCAGAGAGGCTTTAGTGGAGGAGCAGGCTTCAGTATTACAGACCTGCAGTGCACCATGGGATGTGCACTGCAGTGCACCATGGGATGCCTCAATCTGTGTGCACAGACCTTACATTGATGTAGGTTTTCACCAGGGGTCCCCGAGTCCTGGTGATCTATCACCCTGCAGAGTGTAGTTGTACCCCTGATGCGATTAGGGCATATTGGTAGGGTACATTAGAGTCCGCTGTGCTACAGTTGTCACGGTGGCAGATCTTCAGGACTGGCCCTCACCTCTGGTCAGCTCACAGCTGAGTTTATAGGTTGAAGTGTTTACAAGGCTGTGTGTGTGTGTGTATTGTATGTGAATATATTCTGTTTGCACTGTTTGTGTGTCCCGCACGTGTGTTGTGTGTGTGCGCGCGTGTGGCGCAGGTCAGCGTCTGTTCGGGGAGAGTGTCCTGGGCCTGACGCAGGGTTCTGTCTCGGACCTGCTGGCCCGGCCCAAACCCTGGCACAAGCTGAGTGTGAAGGGCCGCGAACCGTTTGTCCGTATGCAGCTGTGGCTGAGTGACCCGCACAGCGTCGACAAGCTGACGGAGATGAAACGGCTGGAGAAGAAAGGTACACACACCCCAGAGACACGTGTGTGTGTGTGTGTGTGTGTGTGTTCGTTTAGTTTGTTGTTTCTTAGGGCATTTTCAGACCTGATAGCTTGGTTCATTTAAAACCAGCCCTGTGATTAAAACCCTGATGTGATTAAAAATCTGGTGTGATTAAAAATCTGGTGTGATTGCTCTTTTAGTTGGATCGTTCAAGCAGGTGAGAACGGTGCCTTTCACACGCTAGTGAGTACCAGGCCAGTGTCCTGGGTCACGCCATGTGACATCACACAAGATACCACCGTAACGAGGAGGACGAAACGAGGAGCAGTAGGGTGGTCAGACTCCTCCTTAACGAGTGTGGAGCAGTGAGGAGATCAGACTCCTCCTTAACGAGTGTGGAGCAGTGAGGAGATCAGACTCCACCTTATCGAGCCTGGAGCAGTGAGGAGATCAGACTCCTCCTTAGGGTCCGAGAGCGTGTGTGCATTACACTGGGAACAAACAGATTTAAATGGCTGAGTGTTTAAGGTGTTTACGGTGTTTAAGGTGCTCTTACTGCAGTGGTGGAATCCCTAGCGCTGCTGATCCTCCTTAACACATTCTACCAGCTCTTCCTGAGTTTTCAGTCTTTAAAAATACCACCCCACTCAGCCCCCACACGCACATTTAGCCCCGTCTACATTGTTCTAGTTCACCAATCTTGTTCTAGCACAGTTGGCATAGTCACATTGTCACAAAATATGACAACATTATAAAATGAGGACATGACTTATCCATATGACGTTTGGCTCAGTGGTAAATATGTCAGCGTGAACGCTGTGTGTGTGTGTGTGTGTGTGTGTTGGGTGTGGAGTGTGTTGGGTGTGGAGTGTGTGCAGTGTGTGTTGGGTGTGGTGTGTGTGCAGTGTGTGTTGGGTGTGCAGTGTGTGTTGGGTGTGGTGTGTGTGCAGTGTGTGTTGGGTGTGGTGTGTGTGCAGTGTGTGTGTGTGGAGTGTGTGTTGGGTGTGGAGTGTGTGCAGTGTGTGTTGGGTGTGGAGTGTGTGTTGGGTGTGGAGTGTGTGCAGTGTGTGTTGGGTGTGGAGTGTGTGTTGGGTGTGGAGTGTGTGTGTTGGGTGTGGTGTGGAGTGTGTGCAGTGTGTGTGTGTTGGGTGTGGAGTGTGTGTTGGGTGTGGAGTGTGTGTTGGGTGTGGAGTGTGTGCAGTGTGTGTTGGGTGTGTGGTGTGTGTGTTGTGTGTGTGAGTGTGTGCAGTGTGTGTTGGGTGTGGAGTGTGTGTTGGGTGTGGAGTGTGTGTGTGTGTGTGTGTGTGTGTGTGTGTGAGTGTGTGTTGGGTGTGGAGTGTGTGTTGGGTGTGGAGTGTGTGTTGGGTGTGGAGTGTGTGTTGGGTGTGGTGTGTGTGTGTTGGGTGTGGAGTGTGTGCAGTGTGTGTTGGGTGTGTGTGTTGGGTGTGTGGTGTGTGTGTTGGGTGTGGGTGTGTGTGCAGTGTGTTGGGTGTGGAGTGTGTGCAGTGTGTGTTGGGTGTGGAGTGTGTGCAGTGTGTGTTGGGTGTGTGTGTGTGTGTGTGTGTGTGTGTGTTGGGTGTGGAGTGTGTTGGTGTGTGAGTGTGTGTTGGGTGTGGTGTGTGTGCAGTGTGTGTTGGGTGTGGAGTGTGTTGGGTGTGGAGTGTGTGCAGTGTGTGTTGGGTGTGGAGTGTGTGCAGTGTGTGTTGGGTGTGGAGTGTGTGTTGGGTGTGGAGTGTGTGCAGTGTGTGTTTGTGTGTGGTGTGTGTGTTGTGTGCAGTGTGTGTTGGGTGTGGAGTGTGTGTGCAGTGTGTGCAGTGTGTGTTGGGTGTGGTGTGTGTGCAGTGTGTGTTGGGTGTGGAGTGTGTGCAGTGTGTGTTGGGTGTGGAGTGTGTGCAGTGTGTGTTGGGTGTGGGGATTTTGTTTAGCCCTCCTAACCACATTCCTTGGTTCACACACTTGAATAATTACAGCAGGGTGTGTTTTTGTGAGTTTGTCCACATCTGTGTTGTCTGAGTGTGTGTGTGTGTGTGTGTGTGTGTGTGTGGAAATGAGAACATTGCAGGGCGATGTGTAGAAGTCCGTTTGTGCTGTGTGCGGACCACACATCTCTCCTTCGTCTTCCTGTCTCTTGCGTGCACTTTTGCATTGTGTTTTTCTCGTTAAAAACTGGGGAGAAACTACTAGTTTGACCTCCGCTAGAGTGGAATGGCAGGGCAGTCTGGGGCCTTCTGAGAGACTCAGCTCCTAGCCAAATGTCTGAGCATTATCACTGCTACAGGCCTCTTAGCACCCACAGCTGGTTCATCTCTTAACAGCCCTCAAGGAAATAAGAAATTAACCTCTTCCACAGTCATTTCATCCAGAAATGTTCATCATGTTGTTTTAAGCGATAACAGGAATTCTCCCTTTCAAGTAAAAAAGTTACTTGAAAAATCATTTTAGAAATGTAACTTCTTGACAAAGATTTTAATACTTTGTCAGGTGTGATTTATGTTCACATACTGCCCCCTACTGGTGGTTTAATCTCTTTACATAGCGTTTCTGATAAAGCCATCCTTCTCTCCAGGTCCATGGGGTGGTCCTACCTCTGTGATTACACCACAACATACACTTAAAATAAAAGACACTCTTAAAAAAAAATTAAATTACATAATTTTAATCTGTACCTTATATAAAACATTGCTGTGCATTCACAGTGCTTTGGTGTGTGTGTGTGTGTGTGTGTGTGTGTGTGTGTGAGGGCGTCTCCTCTTCAGTGTGTGTGAAGAGGCGACACAGTTCGGTGAGTGAGAGCAGTGTGTTCGAGAGCGGTGTGTGTGGTGGCGAGTGCAGTGAGGCTGGTAGCCCCCAGTCGATGGCGCGGGAACCACAGGCCCATCTGAAGAAGCCGCGGGTGGTGCTGGCCCCGGAGGAGAAGGAGGCGCTGAAGCGCGCCTACCAGCAGAAGCCCTACCCCTCACCCAAGACCATCGAGGAGCTCGCCAGCCAGCTCCACCTCAAAACCAGCACCGTCATCAACTGGTTCCACAACTACAGGTACCAAGACGTCCGTTGTGTGTCTCTTAGTGACGTTTTTAGTGAGCTCCTCTTCACCTCGTCTCTCATCTGTGTCCCGCTCCCAGGTCTCGGATCCGGCGGGAACTTTTCATCGAGGAGATCCAGGCGGCGGCAGGGGAGGGAGGGTCTAAGGGCGTGGTGGAAGGGAAGGGTGTGGAGGAGAGCAGCTGCGACGGCACCGAGTCGGACAGCACAGCCGAGAGCCACGCCAGCAGAGCGCCCGGCCCGGAGGAGGGCGGCGGCCTCACAGACAGACCCCGCCCCCCTCACCAGGACGACGAGCACGGGGATGTGGGGCCAGGCACAAGCAGCCACACGGGCATGGCTGCAGACGCCATGATGATGTTCCCAGAGTCCTCGGCTTTGACCACCCCCGTCGCTGCGGCTCCAGCCCGAAACCCAAAAGACAGCAGCCTGCGCAGGAAGAAGGCCGCCAACCTGAACAGCATTATCCACCGGCTGGAGAAGGCAGCCAATCGGGAGGAGCCTAATGTCTGGGAGTTTTGAGCAATCTGGAAAACGCCAGCCAATCAGGAGGAGCCTCGTGTCTGGGCGTTTTGAATGGCTGGAGAAAGCAGCCAATCAGGAGGAGCCTCGTGTCTGGAGTTCGAAGATCCAGACATTACATCTCTTCCTGCTGGAACACCCACCACCTTGGTGTCCCGAGGAACCTCTGCTAGTCACTGTTTTAACGTACAAGAATTCTCCAAGACAGGAAGAAAAAGAAAAGAGCTGTTTTTTATATTGTTGTTGTTTGGTAAAGCACTTGGAGCCCTGCAGGGCTGAAAGACCGTTGGCTCACTGGTGCAAAAAGACTCAAAACATGGCAAAGGCATTACCACTCTGTCTGCTGTCATACTGACCACAGACACTCCAAATCCCAGCCAATCTCACACTGTCTCAGTGTCACAGGTTTTTCATACCAACAAGCCCAGCAGCTGATGTGTTTGTTCTAAAGACGTCTCGTCCTTTACATTGAGTACATGTCATCCACAGAGACGTGTCAGAAACGGTCTCCAACCAAACGTGAAGCACTTGCAAATGCGTACAGGTGGGAGGAGCTTCTTCCTGAAGCGTTTCGCTGCTGTGTGCTGGTGGGAGGAGCTTCTTCCTGCGGGGGGGGGGGGTGGCGTAGCTATGCGAATGCATGCTGGTGGGAGGAGCTTCCTTCTGCAGCACCTCACGCCTATGCAACTCCAGCACACCTGCTGTTCTTCTTAAAAAAAAATTTTAAAAAAGGGAACTGGCATTAATTTTAAATTTCAGTAGCTTCTCTTACTTGAGTAAAGAAATTTTTATAGAAATGACATTGCCACGAAGAGATTGCACAGTCAGTCGACTCTAAACTAGGAATTTCTGTGCATTTTGGAAAGCTAATGGTCTAAAACATTACAGTTAGAAATCTTTGCTGATTATAAAACAAGTTTAAAACTTCTACTGTTACTGAACAGTCACATTAGAAACATTGTAGCCTGCTAGTGTGCATTTCTAGGTTGTTGTAAGTTGTCGATTTATATTTTGCAGAGCTTTAAAACCAACTTCTCAAGTTTGCAATTTAAGCTTCTGGGAATCTTGTTAAAAACACTTTCTTTTAGGCCAAAACCAATATGGTAATGTAAAAGAAAAAAGCATTTGTACAGAACGTTGAGAATTTATTCTAGATATTTTTTAAAGACAAACGTGTGCTTTTTAACATCTAATAACAGATCCACACTTTTGACACCTCACGCAGGAGGACGCAGTGTGTCCACAGTGTGTCCACAGTGTGTCCAGTTTTCCCGCTGTGTGTAATGCAGTACTGGAGGGGGGGGGGGGGGGGGTGTCCTAGAAGAGACAGAACCACCAACCTCCTCATCACAACAATGTAATCTTAATGTTCTTTATCACATCATGTATTCACACTTCAGAGACTCATAGTACACTACAGTAGTGGACCCATTAGGTACATTACATACTTTTCCGCTTTTCCAACATGTACTTGAGACTTCAGATCAGACGTTGCTATGGAGAAACTGACTTTGTTAGTTCACAGATGTGTATCAGAGGATTCAAAGAAGAAAAAAACAAGAACTCAGCACTTATGTTTTATGAATTCTAAGTGAATCTCCAAATGAGGAAACTTTATAAAGTTCTGTTAGGAGTCAAACAACAGTCAACATGGGACAGCATAAAATAATCATGAGTTTTGTCCAGTGTTCAGGATTACCATGGTACCATATCCCCTCAGCATTCCTCCTGCCAATCTGCCCACTGCCTCCCTCTAGTGGTCACATGTGTGCACTTCAGTAGGCCTTGAACGTGTCTTTTTTTTTTGTTATTTTTAAAGAAAGGGTGAATCGTGTTTCCTTGCCTTCATCAGAACCCATATCTTTTCTGAGGGAGTTGTGTGTGTTAATACTTGCTAAACTAAGGCCCCTGTCTATTCCCTGAGCTTGTTAGCAATCCTGCAGTAAATACACTTGACATATAACTTTTTTTTTTTAGATATATAAACGATTAAGAAAAAAAAATAACAGCAGACCTTTTTTTCCTTGTAGGTGTGGTGTGTTTATTTATAGATGCATTTACATATATACATATTGATGTCTTATTATTTGTGGTTTCTATGTTTTTAAAGGGACTCTTAAAGGGGAGGTGACATATTGTTAGACGAACAGACTGCCGGCAGTATTTGGTTGTTTTGAAATGTGTTTGATACATGTCTGATAATCCTGAAGGCTTCACTGTAACCTTCTCCAAGTCTGATCCTGTTAACGAGCTTAACGAGCACTGTGTGTGGGCAGCAGAAGCACTGCTTTGGTGTGTACTCTCTGGATTTTAATTTAAACTTTTTTTTCTGCATTTCAAAAGAATTGCTTGAAAAGCTCTGGGTACAAACTTTTTTAAAGAGATCACCTTAACTGTTACAGATGTCAGTGATTCTGTGCTGATCACTTTTTTTTTAATCCTTATAGTGCTTTGAGGAAATTCAATTCTGTTTTGTTACTGCCCGTAGACCAAACCGCACGCACCCTTTCTGAGTTTAGTTAGGTTTGGATAAGCAAACCGTGAAGCAGCAGAGTTATTGGTTATTTTGACGTATGAAGACAAAGTTTGAGTTTCGCTGCACGGAGTTGGACTGTCCTCATCTCTTGTAAAGTTTGGATTCGACTGGTTGGTCTTTATTCTCCCCAGTATCTCCTCAGAGACATCAGCAGCCAGGAAACTCCTGTCTTTACGTTGCACCATTACGCCATGTGACATAGCTTGTGGAATAGCTTCCTGAAAAAAGCACAGAAACGTATTTGAATCTCCACTAACCATTTGACCAAACTACAGTATTTGCACTGACGCCTGGCGCTGAGACCTCTCTCCCAGTGCTCCCAGTTCTGGCGTGCCTTCACGCAGGTCCCCTGTACTGAGGCCCACTGCTCTGACTTCTGCATTGGGATGGTGAGTGTAGCACAATTAGATGTTTTTCCACTGTCCGGTAAGCAAACCATAGTCTCTTAAAATGTATGTTTGAAGAATGAAAACCAAACTCTTATTTAATCCATATAATCCAGATCTCCTTCTAGATTATGCTGGGCTGCAAGAGATTAGCTGGCAGTGTTTTCAAGGCTTCGTTTGTCCTTGTCTCAGGTTGTGATGTTTAGAACTTTCAAGTTGTTTCTTATGAGGTTTATACTTTTAAGGTGTTGTCATGGCAAAATATCTGACCAAGCTACCAAAGTTTTAAAAAATGTTACAAAAAAATTTTAATTGGATTTTTGGAGTTTTAATGTCACATCTTTTAATACCAATTATTGCTTAAACTTGTTACACTTTTTTTTTATTTCATGTTCATAAGCATTACAGTTTAACAGCCTGACACAGAGTTGAAGGGCTTCCTAATGAAATTATTAGCAATACATATCCTGTAATGTGGACCAAAATTTCCAAGTGAGAAAAATCATGTTCTGTCTGCCGCTGTTTAAGCCTGCTGACAGCGATCAGATCTGTAAGAGTGTGGTAGGAGTGATCAGATCTGTAAGAGTGTTGTAGGAGTGATCAGATCTGTAAGAGTGTAGTAGGAGTGATCAGATCGGAGTTGGTCTGCTGCCACGTGAACTCCAGACCTGTGGAACAGACACAGCGCTCTGTGTGAGTTTAGAGGTGGTTTGTCAGCACTCTCCATCTTCAGAATCGGATGTTCTCGTAGGGGCCAGGAGATGAAGCAATGTGAGGAACGTGCATGAGATGCAGTCCAAACGTACCTGAAGGTTGTGCTGATTCTTTTTGCAAATATTTTTCTATGGAAATATTGGAGATTATTCTGGACATTACACAGCTGTGCGGATAATACGTGAATCTTGATTCCTAAAGCCAATTTAGCATTATCTTACTGGTTGTGTTGGTGGTTTCATGTAGCACTGGCGTAGATTCTGTGTTTGTCCAAACGATGATTTCTTTGTTGCATTCTGAATGAACCTTCACTCTTGCATCATAACTTGGGACACTTTGATGTTGATGATTGAAATGTAGCCTCATCGAACACCTTAATACCTAAAAGTGTTTTCATCTATTTCGTGTAACCGTGTGACATTGTAAAGCAGGAATGGCACTGCCCTTGCCAGCACTCTTCCGCTAAGTCGGCACTTCCATTAAAATACTTACCTCAGTTTAGCAGCGGTTGGGAACGGGCCACCATGGTCAGCCTGCTCTTGTGTGCATGAGGCGTTACGTAGGAGTGTGAAAAGCTCTTTTAACACAGAACTGTTTTTTTCCATCCCTTGTGTGGTCCTGTCACCTGACTCAGTGTCCCATAAAGCTCAGGTAGAAAAAAAATGTTTAGCACCCCCCCCCCCCCCTTTGTCTAATATGTTATCGTTCGCACTCTCCCTCCTTACCAGTTTTGTGGTCTATTTTTCTATGTGTCATAATAATGAACCACAAGATGGAGCTGTAGAGTCCTTTACCGGAATAAAAACTTCCAGTTTGTTTTCCTTGATATGTATTTAATTTGTTTGCTTTTTATTTGTATTAGCATCATTTAGACTTGTATTGTGTTTCCAGCACTGTTACAGTCCTAACCCAATATGAAAAGCAATATCACTGTATCAAATTCATTATTATTATTATTATTATTATTATTATTATTATTTGTTAGCACCCTAGGTGTGATAATGGAAGTAAATATCTTTTATATTCTAAACATCTCTAGTGTACTCTGCATTTATTTGAACATTTCTGGCGTGATTTTTTTCTTAAAGTTGATACCCGTTGCAACGAATGACTTACATGTATGAGGTAAGGTATTACAAGCAATTATAAAATAATATAGTAAAGTAATGAACTGTATATGGAGACATATCTGGGCCAATAGTGTTAATTAAAAAATATTGTAATTGAAAAACTACAATTTGAAACTGAAAGTTTAAAAATATGAAAATGTATTCAAACTCAAAATGTTTAGGAAGATTTTCTTAAAAAGTTTAAATAGAATTTTGATTGAATTCTAGAATTCTTTTGAATAAATGATGTTTTCAGATTTTATTTACAGTTTCAAATCTTATTAATTTTTACGGTTTGATATTTTTTGACATTCAGATCGTATTTTTTCGTTTCAAACGTTTGCCCTTGATCTAGCAGGTGGGCGTGGCCTCAGTTGTTTAAGGGGCGTGGAATAATGACTGACAGCATATCAAAGAAGGCGGCGGATGCAGCCAGTCATGTTGCCTTCAGGAAACACTCCGCATTTTCTGAACACCATATTCAGGTCGTGGGCAGTGAACAAACACACGTCACTGACAAATTTGTTTAGTCAGTCGCAGTTTTCTCACGCAGAACAATAAACAATGTGCTGTTCACCATCATCTCCACCGGGATGCGCTGCTAGAAGTCTCTAGCTTTATGTTTGTCCCTGTGTTACAAAAATAACCTGGCATCATTTTTAGGTTAATTTCCCAGAGTGTTTGGTCAAAAAAGGCGAACATTTCTTGTGCTGGCTCCAGCAGATGGTGGAGCAGACGCCATTGCGAGTGGATCCTACACTGCAATCACATGGCTGAACAGCTTACTAAAAAGAACATTATTTCATCTATTGGCCCAGATTTGGCTCCATCATTGTATTCCCCTTATTTACATCCATCCACTAGAGGGCGATAGTGCTGTTTCTCATAAATGTAAGCCAAAATGATTTGGGTTTTTGAATCTGTGTATACATTCTACACCTTACTGTAGGCTAAACACCATGGGGAATCTGGGGAGCATTTTCCCATTATCCATCTGACAATGACTATACACACACATACAGAACTACATCTGACAATGACTATATACACCAGGGGTGTCCAAACGTTTTGCAGTGAGGGCCAGATTTGGTGAGGTGAACATGTGGGGGCCGAACATTCAGCCTGGCATTCCGTTGTTGGACTCTACTGCCATCTTCTGGTGAAATATAAAATACAGAACTACTACGTCTGACAATGACTATATACAAATACAGAACTACTACATCTGACAATGACTATATACACACACATACGGTACTACTAAATTTGACTGACTATATGCACACATACAGAACAACTAAATTTGCTTGATAATGCAGTTAAACCAACAACCCTGTCAGTGTCACCTTCTACAGATTGCTTAATTACTCTGGGGAGCTGTAATAGTTAAATATGAAAGCACATGTATTATTATTAAGTTCTGTAAAACCACAAATGAATAGATCACACTTAGCCTTTTGGATTAAGATCCCTTAGAGTCAAATAAATTTACACACTGGGATAAAATTATGAAAACAAGCAGTGATTCACCAGGCTGAGAATAACACTAATAACTTACAAATAACTTGAAACCGGTAGCCCAACGATCCGTTTGCAAGTGGAAAATGACCCAAACTCAACTTATGAAATGTGATTTCTCTCTCATATCTGTCCTTACTTTGAATTGTGTAACGTGTGGTAATAACATGTTAATATATTCTTTAATATCTTTAATGGTGAACAACAACACTACAGTCTGTAACACTGTAACACTGACAAATCAAGGTCTGAATCAGATTACAGGGAAAACTATAATCCGCAATTATGTCCCCTGGAGTCCAACAGCTCATTTCTGATGTAAAATCATTGCACGTCTGACAAGATTACCTCACTTTTAAAATAATATCCATTATTTTAAGTTATTTCCAGATGTTCCATGTTCGTGTTTTATTGGTCACTGTTACAAGCACATTTAATGGTCATTGTTATAAACAACAATCCACTGTCATGTAAAAGTATGAATACAGCTATCGGTGGCCAGGTTATTTTTAGTTTGCTCTCAAACTCAGTAAAATAACAACCGCCATGGCCGTCATCATCCCCAACGAAATCTCTGCCATTCTCCTCAGGTCCCGGTCTCGAGCGCGTTTCATTTTCTCCTTCAGAATCTTCTCTCTCCGAGCGCGCAGATTCTTCTCGCGCTGCAGCTGCTCGACGTAGTGCGCGCGAAAGAACGCGTCGAAGTCATTCTGCGAGAGGTCTCCGACCTTCGGAGAGTAGGATTTACTAGGGGCTTCCTCGGCAGAGGAGGGTCTGCTAGACCCGCGCACGTCGGTCAGACTGAGGATTCCACTGTCGTATTTCTTCCTAAGAGTTTTATTGCCCAGGACATTGTACGCTTCACTTATTCGGGTAAAGTGAAACGTGGCGCCCTCACTGTCCGCGTTTTTGTCTGGGTGATGGATGAATGACTGTTTGTAGTAAGCAGTCTTGATTTGCGCTTGAGTAGCGGTTGGAGACACCTCAAGAATATCATAATATCCTGTTTTTGATTTATACAATGGGGTATCTTGATACCAATTTCTGCTTGCCCTGCTGTAGGCTCTTCTTAGATGCCTGCCACCGCTGAACTTCCATACACCACAAGGGACTTCACGAAGTGACCTAGTATGAGCACCCAAACGGGTGCCTCTAGGAGGTCGCATTACATTTATGCTCACACTTGACATGATCCAGGTAACCATCTTGGTTTGGTCATCACATTAGCACCATTATATAAAGTGCCACTTTACAAAACGTTTCTGGGAAGACAGTCCGACAGTGACTTCGTCTGTGATGGCACAGAACCGTACTCCTCTTTTACCAGTAGTATCCTTTTGAAAAGCAGTCTCGAAACATTTTGATCTAAAGTCGGTTTGAATGCTTAGTCTGCTACATGATCCTCGGATTGACGCAACGTCTCTTGGAGTCTTCATTAGCTGAGGTAAAGTGGATACGGGCGCAACCGTATTGTAACTATTGTAAATGCATGTTTACCTCCCACAGCGAAGAGTATAAAATGAGAAAACTCCTTGCCCAAAACATTGCCTGACCTCCGCGATTCTGCAAAGATCAAAAAATATTTTGTTTCCGGTAACGAATAAACCGACCAATCAAAACGCGCCTTCTTGGGCCAACGGTAGGAATTTGTCCAATCTGGGTTAAGAAAGAATTTCAGAAGCCCTGATAGGCTAGGTCTCCAAGTTATTTTTGGTACGTCATTACAAATTTGCAATTCGAGGCGACAGTGAGAATAATGTACTTTATACTGTATTATTATTCCAGTTTTGTTTTGTTTCGAAAATACCGATACCGAATATTTACACAAAAATATATGTGTATATGTGTAAATATATATTATATTTATATATGTGTGTGTGTATAGTCTATATATGTATGTGTGTATAGCATATATATATATATATATATATATATATATGTATACATATCGATATGGTATCAGGCCCAATATATATGTGAGCATATCGATATGGTCTCAGGCCCAATAACCTGTGAGCATGCGAGTTACGTACATAGTAAATCCGTATGACTTTACGCCTCTAGCGTAGTGCCCACGCTCACAGTATGCTGTCGCATACTCAGCGGACGTATATGCCCAAGCTGTTTTCTGGGTTATTTAGGGCGTCAGCGCGAGCACAGTTCTAGGGCTTCACTCTATCCATCTAGCAGGGCGATTAGCCTCGAGGTCCAGGCAATTGGCAGCTGGTATCGCGACTTCAGACTCCACCTCTCGCCCTGGTATTGTGCTGTGTTCGTCTGCCACCCTGTGCAGCCGACCCAGTTGCTACCTCTACACTAAAATCTACACGATAACCAAGAAGAATTGGGTTTAGTGTGCATGCAGCAGAATGGATCTGGCGAAGCACCAAAGGGAGAGCCACCCGCGCTCGCCTTTAGCCCGCTGCCCATGGCTTCATCACGGGTAAGGAGGTTCGCTCAGGAGGGACGTGCAGTCCCTCAACCGAGAGTGATGGTGGTGTTTTCGGCAGCGAGCGAGACCGATGAAACTGGAGATGCTATGTCGAATTCTGATGCTGCGAATAAGGAGTTCCGACCGCCAGCAGCATCTACTCCAAATCGAACCCTAGGAAAGTCTCTCCACGCCTTTAACGCGTCTCAAGAGGTAAACGGGGCGGTGTATGTTTGTAACTTTGAACAGTGACTTAGGCTGTCGTAGCTCATCTAATACGCATCGCTCCATTTTCCCTTTGTCACTTGTCACTTGTTTATTGTCATCGTTTTTTTTTTTACCGTTTAACCACCCAGCGTTTCCTAGCCTACCTCTCAGTGTTTCCGTTTAATTCGAGGATCCGATTACAACAGGCAACACAAGTATTAACTATGTTCTCTTCCCGTTTACTTAAACCTGATTGGGTCTCCGTCTCATGGAACAGATAGACAACCGCTCTAATTGGCTCACGTCGCATGTTTGTTCAATTATGTTGGCTCTGGGATAACTGTTTTATTTTAGGGTCGAAAGTCACATTATACATGTGTCACTGTGAGTGTTGAAGATATTTTTAAGAGGTCGGTGTTCTGTGAATAGCGTGAACACGCTTGTTACACTCGATATTTCCCAAGCCTTTTAAAAATGAATAGACCACTTAAAAATATTGTAGACCTAGTTCATGTTGAGACACTGTATGCAATTCGTTGTCCCCAAAGGTGCGAATCAGTAATGTTATAATATTCATGTTGCTGTAATATAGTTGAGGTAAGAAGTCACTGGGAAGTTCTACAGAGCAGGAGATCAAGGATTACAACAGACAACTGCAGATATTACTGAAACGGTTCCTTGAGGTTCCGCAATCACCACTTTGGTGCTGTAACTTTTTATTTGATATATATTGTCACCATATATATTGGCACCAAAGTTATGAGACAACAGTTTTGAGGCATCTGGCTTCCTTCTCCAGACATCTCCATCTGGATAATCTGAGGTGCCTCCAGATGAGTCGTCATCCAACCAGGGAGAGAGGTGGAGCGCAGTTGACCCGGTTCAGACACCAGACAGGTGACAGGACCAGGATAACCAGGCCCAAGGGCACAAATTGCACGATGTTGTACCAAAACTACAAAGGCAATTCTGAATGCAATACAAAAAAATCTAACCCTGACAGGAGTGGTTCTAACCCACCAGCTATAAAGCACTGTGTGCGCGTAATGCTGTAGAAGGAAAGGTGAACTAGCAGGTATGGCTTGACTGAATCTGGTTCAGAGAAGTGTTTCAGTTAATACTGAGCGGTGTGTTTTGCTCTTTAGTGTGGCTTGCATCGTGGTATAAGAGAGACGACACCCATATTCAACATTGCTAAAACACGCCTTGAAAAATCTGACGATTTACCTAAAGATCAGTTCACCTGCAGCTTGAACACAAGACGTCTGGATGTAGATGACATTTACAACTTTTTTTCCTTAATGTTACATTCACAGAAATAACCTCATGTGACAGTCATAACTGCAATGGTGTAAATGTACACTCATGACACAGTTAATGTGACGTGTTTGCTCTAGGTGCCACTACATCTGTGTCTCGTGCATTCATAATATCTTGACAGTTTTGTTCATTTGAGATGGAAGCATGTTGAGAAGACAATTATTGACTTTAAGCTTCTCTATGCCAGGGCAAATTCTTAATGAATGTGTTATTAAACTGAGCACATGAGGGTTAGGGTTAGGGTTAGGGATAGGGATAGGGATAGGGTTAGGGTAGGGCTAGGGTTAGGGTTAGGGTTTGGTTTAGGTTTACATTGGTAAGGCGGAGGTCAATGAGCAGAGGTCACCTGAACTGTGTCCCCACAGTCTTGCCCTTAAGGTGATGTATAAGGCATCAGTCCACACTGATCCCCATTCCAGAAGATTGTGGATGAAAGGAGGCATGAAACCTTTGTACTTGGGCAACTTTATAAAGACTGAACTATTGAAAAGACCTTTTGGCTTAGGCAGAGTTGCTGGTGTGTCTTTTGCCTGTACACTGTTGTTGACAAACACTATAGCCTGAAAAATATTTTTAACATGAGTAACAGTGGTGTGTACCAGTGTTTTTGTTTGTTTGTTTGTTTGTTTTTTCACATTTTCCAACTTCCTCTCCGTGGTATAAGAGAATCATGAGGAAGTTGAGAGGTTAAGAGGTTAAGAGGTTGGTGTAGCGACTGACTGTTGTCGCTCCACCTGTATAGAGCTTACAGGTGTAGCGTGCTCAGGCTACATTGCTCTCTGCTGTCATCTTTGCCTTTAAGGGCATCATTAAGAGACGCATTCAGGTATAACAGGTGTGGAGGGAAAATTACTGGGATGTGGTGGGCGGGGCAAAATGGTTGACGCCGTAGCAGCGAGGCAGGCTTTGGTGTTGCCCCTGGAGATCAGAGGCCTTAGTTTCAGCTTTGCATTTAGCAACAGCTAAATAAGCTATCTACAATGGCAATCGCATCTAATAGAGCTTTGACCTGCTGGCAATTAGAAATGAGAACCAGTAGAAGTGAGAACCCCTCAGTGAGGGCAGAGCGTACCATGATCAAAACAGAACCCCAGGGTAATCAGTCAGAGGCTAATGTGAAAACAATGGTACTGACTACTGTGTTAACCAGCACGGAAACGAGGAAACGATTTGTCTGTGAAAACCTGGCTAGAGTGGTGGCAAGTTGTAGAAGAGTGCGGAAGCTGGGAATGACTACATCATTAGCAACTCACAAACCCTGAACAAAACTGCCGTTGTCTTGGCCTGGTTTCTTAACAGGAAAGACGGGAGTGATACACGGGCTACCAGGACAGGGAATGAGAATACCTTGTACTTTCAGAGAGGCAAGACCAGGAGCAAAACCAGCTAGAGCTACATGTCTGACTGGGTAATGTGTAATCTTAGGATGAGGGATTTACTGAGTGCTGACCACTACAGAGTAATCTTAACTGGAACATCATGAGATCTACATCACTAGAGCGAGAAAGCCACAGTTTTTTGGGGGATATATGAGAGATTTAGGGAAGAAGGAAATGAGAGAGACAGGAAATGAGAAAGACAGAAGGAACGGTCAGTGTCTACCAAGAGCTGGGAGAAGGTACATCCAAATCTGGAACTTCAAGACGCCTCGTGTGAAGTAGTGAATCGTAGCATGAATCTTAGTCAGCATATCCTGACCTAAGAGATTCAGTTCTGCTGCGTGAGAAGGAGATGAAGATCAAAAGATAAAGGGCAAATCTGACGGAGCAGAAGTGGAACTCCAACTACACCTACTGCACATGCTCAGTTTCACCACGAGTTCTGAATAGGCCTCAGAGGGGAAGGGCAGAGGTATGAGGACCCAACTGGTCCATTTGGACCAGTACTGTTATATCTACGTATTTGGCGGAATAGGGCCCAAACTCTAAGCTGGATAAATCTAACTGCATGGGAGAACAAGCATTTGCATAACGTGCAGATATTTCACCACTCATTTTATGACTCAAAAATGTTTTCTATTTTCTCCTTTTTACAATTTCTTCTCTTTTTTTTAAAGACGGTAGGAGTGGGAGAATGGCTACTAGAAGTGTTAGCAGACAGAGCAGGAGTGTGAGAGGAACAGGCTGCAGAGAGATGACCCATTAGAGCAAGACTAGTGTAGAACCAGTACAGGACCAGAACAATGACCAGAACACACACTGGTGTGGCTATTACCAGGCAAAGACAGATAAACACCAGTATATTTATGTTTTCAAGCAAACATACAAAAATCAGAATATATAATATTATACAATTTTATAAGTTTAGAAACTGGAACCAGAAACCAGAAGAAGTGATGGCTTTCTAAGCCTTGGTCTTAACAGCACATTTAAGGTGTCTTGTATCAGGCCAGATATTTATGTTTCCCAGTAATTCTTGGAGCGTGAAACTTGCATCTGCCTCTGAGTCCCCTGACAGTAGTGACAAACCTTCTCTATGTGTGCTGGCTGGTGGGTTGTTGGCTGTGTGGGACGTTAGCGGCAGGACTGGTCAGCTGGACTGCAGCTCCTGGTTTTGTCACCAGATTGTGGAAGAAAAAAACCACATCAGATGAGGTGACTGTGTGGCACCTTTAAGCACCAGCGTTCAGGGGTCCTAATCCTAACCCCCTGGCAGAGGGACTCACCTCAGTGCTACAGAGTGAGATCTTTGTATGCACTTGGACACAGAAGATATTTAATCAGAAGTTCATTGAACAATGACATAAATTGCCTAATTCTTGGCGCCTCATTGCCTGTGAGGGACGTGGGGAGCTAAGCGTTGGCACAAAAAATGGATTAAACTAAAGATATGTTCAACTTCTAAAGTGTCTTATAAAACCCTTTGTTGCTAGTACATTCTAAGGACAAACTAGAACTGTGTGTGATGTAATAAAGGCCTTTCCTCCTCCTCCTCCTCCCCCTCTTCCTCCTCCTCCTCCTTTCTCACACTCTCTCTGTCTCTCCTTCCTGTGTCCTGCAGTTTCCTGAGGTAATTTCCCTCAATGTTGGTGGGACATTCTTCACTACCCGCCTCTCCACCCTGCGCCGATATGAAGACACGATGCTGGCGGCCATGTTTAGCGGACGACACCATGTCCCGCGGGATGCTGAGGGCCGCTACTTCATCGACCGTGACGGGGCTTATTTTGGGTGAGTCTAAAGAATGCCCCTGCTGGAGAACACCCAGAACCATCAACAACGTCTCCAGTGCGCAGCAGGACCCATCTAACAGCGTTAGGTTTACTCATGGCTCCCTAGTCTGTTAGTTAACCCAAACACAGGGAGGTGGAGCAGTCAGGGCATCTATGCGACAAATACCGCTACAGTATTCTGGTATGTGCTGCAGAAACCTTTGCACTTTCCCTATATCAGCCTATAACCCTTTCAAAATCGCTTTGTACTCGTGTGTGTGTGTGTGTGTTTGTGTGTGCATTCATGGGAAAATGTCCTGCGTTCTGTGCTGTCCTGAGTGCAGGGACATTCTGAATTTCCTACGGGAAGGGCAGCTGCCCCAGCGGGACCGGGTGCGTGCCGTGCATAAGGAGGCCCAGTTTTATGCTATTGGACCCCTGCTGGAGAGCCTGGAGGACACCCAGCCTCTGACGGGAGAGAAAGTGAGACAGGCTTTCCTTGACCTCCTGCCCTATTACAAAGGTAGGATGTGGGTATAACCAGCTCTTAGAAAACTCCAGTAGGACGTCAGACATTCAGGTTTGGCCTTCATGCCTCTGTGTGTCGTGCCGCAGAGAATCTGGAGCGTATCGTGGAGATCGCGAAGGTGCGAGCCATGCAGCGGAAAGCACGCTTTGCCAAGCTGAAGATCTGCGTGTACAAGGAGGAGATGCCCATCACGCCATACGAGCGGCCGCTCTTCAACTCGCTGCGCTTTGAGCGTTCGGAGAACGAGGCCAAGCTGTTCGAGCACCACTGCGAGGTGGACGTGTCGTTCGGGCCGTGGGAAGCCGTGGCGGACGTTTACGACCTCCTGCATTGCATCGTGAGTGACCTGGCAGAGCGCGGCATTGCCGCGGACCAGCAGTGCATCGGGGTGTGTGATAAGCACCTCATCAACCACTACTACTGCAAGAGGCCCATCTACGAGTTTAAAATCACCTGGTGGTGACGGAGGGTAACTGCAGAAGGCCGTTCACACGCAGGAGCCATGGAGATATGGTGCAGCTGATGCTTACACGGAGTCACTGAAGTTGTGGAACCTTGTCAAATGACTGAAATTAGAAAAGGACTTTTAATTGTTAGATCTGTTGCGCTGGGCTGTAGTCCAAAAGTTACTCTTTGTGGTAATTATTCTTTAATTATTCTTAAGTTTATAAGCAGTGGCATAATTTATTTCAACCTTTTAGTTAGTGTTGTTTTGTCCCATCACAGTATCTGGAACATATTCTCACTCTTCTGGAACAGTGTTGTCCGTTGTGACGTGGTGCAGCTCTTTGAGTCTGAGAGTCTGCACACCGTGTGTGGCTGTGGTAGACCTGTTCGTAACTCTGGAGGGAGAAATCCACCACGCTCAGTTCAGCAAGATTGCAGATCACTTGGCTGTGATGTATTTGTTTGCTTTGGGTTTGATCACACCTCTTGGTCAAGATGTCATGTATTTGGTTTATTGAAATGTCTTTGTGTTGCTGCTTACCAACAGGACATGCAAGACTATTCAAACTGCAGGTAAATGTCACAAGACTTGGGTCTTTTGGAAGCCTCAAGGCTTATATGTCACATAATATTTAAACCCACAAATTTTGCTCTCTGCCAAAAGTCATAAGTGCTATTTATAGAAGGCTTGTATCATGTTTGCTTTGCAAAGAGATATTATTTAGAATTGACCAGTTACAGTTTGGTTCAGCTAGACCTGTGTAATGGTTTTTTATTGTTAACTAAAGAGTATACTAAGAAATGCTGTACTAAATGGACTGTTAAGTCACCTTATTCCTGCTAAGGTTACCTCCCACACCGCTGGTCTGGTTTGCCCTGGTCTAACATCTACTAATGTCTGTCTGCTTCTATTGACATGATTTCCTGTCTGGGGAGGTTGTAGCTCTCATGCCTTATTAAAGGAGAATAATTTCTCACTGAGATTACTTTTTAGACAGACATTATGGTTAGCACCGAGGAGCAGTTCCACTGTAGCCGTTTGATGGCGACGTTGAGCCTACGTCACCTTTCGTACTGTTTTACTGCGAGGGCAATAGAGGCGTTTCCTGTGGCACAGCCTCTCAGTGTGCGTCGACCACAGGTTTCAGCGTTTTCACTGGGCACCACAAGCGGAGTCCGCGGTTCGGTTTCCATTGAAGGTTAACTGTACTAGCGCTCCGATGTTAATGAAGTGAGATATGATGTTTGTTCAACAATGTTATTGTAATGCTTTACTGTGCTAACAATAAATTATGTATATTTTGACATTTTTATGGTGTATGGGTAGATTTCTTGACTAAGCAGTGAAAGAGGAATAAACGTTTGTGATCCACATGTAAGTTTACAAAGTCATAGCTGTACACCTGTCACATATGGAAAGCCCCTGGGGCAAAAAGGATGTGTGACTACACTTTTGTCACACATACAGTGCCTTTGTGTTAACATTTGCAAAAAATGATTTTATTCTCTGAATTAATAGGAAGCTATAAATGAGATCTGCGTTTCACATGATTTGTTGTTTCGATAGCTAAAATTTTGCCAAGGTTTTTGTGTAGAACTGCATCCCGTGACCTAGCAAGACAGATTAGCTGCCAAAATCTACAGCCCATAAAAAATAAAAAATGCTAAATCATCCCCCTCTCATCACATGACCATATATATATATATATATATATATATATATATATATATATCAAACAGCTTAGTGATATATAAAGCCCTATAGTTATTCTATATGAAGTGAATTCATATATATCATATATCAACAAACAATATTGAAAGGGGATTTAGACAAACATTTGTCTTCTGTGACAGATTTAAAAACAGATTCAAATGTAATTAGGGTAAAACACGGAATAAAAATGAGAAAATCAAATATAAAGTGCTGTGAGTTTGAAAACTGTCAGTAGGGCTGAAATGCAGCGTGTTTGGTGTGCACTCTATCAACCAGACCTGAGATTCAGTGCTATCATTTGATGGAAATGTAAATCATTTCTAACATACTGTTCGTAAAAAACTTTTAACTATGTAGTCTGAAAATCTTTGATAACTCATACACTGCTACATGCCAGCATCTATCCCTTCACTAACTTCCCTTGATCATTTGATTGACATTTTGCAGAACTATTCAGATTAATGGTGAGAAGCATCTAGTAACTCAAGTCCTCACAGGGAACATCTAAATGCAGAGGGAGGTGGTATATTTATCCCACATGTTCATATCGCGATGACGATAAAAATACAATTTTAGTATTTTAAATGGATCTATAGTATATGAATATTCTAGACACAGTAACTAAAACGTTGATTTCAACACACTTTGTACTAATGGCTTTCCATAAGTACCCGGCGTGTATTATGGCAGTAGTGTTGTTTTGGTGAGACATGGGAGGAGTACGCTGGTATTTAATGATTACAGTGCCCCTCTGATTGGTCGGGTTTGGTGCTTTAGCTCCACCCACATTTGCTGCCGCCCACGTGATGGTCGGACACGAGCGCGTGAATTGGCTCCACTGTGTGCCGTTGTCCTGGGGACGTGGAGCCAGAGGGTCAGGTAGTTAGTCGCTGTCGTAAGCTGCTTCACCGTTGTGCGTTTATGCAATTCCATTGTTGTTTAGCCGAGATACACAGCCGCTGAAGTTTGTAAACTAACTTTTGTTTGTTGCATTTAGCATTTGCGGCCGGCTGAAGCCGTGTGCGTGCAGGCCAATTCGAAATGCTAGCAGCTAGTTAGCAGCTAGCTGGTTATGCTAACGTCAGTTCGCTTCGTCATATAAACGTCTGTTTTTTTCAGTTACCCAGCTAGTTCAAACAAACAAACGGCACTTTACATTGTTAGCAGGGTGTGTACGATGGGCATATTTACATGAAACAAAGTCGTTTTCCGACCTTGTTAGCTGGTGTTTACACGCTAGCTTGAGTTAGCCACAGATATGGCTGACATGGAAAGGTTGTGTATCGAAGACGGCTTTGCGCTTTGTTCGGGTTTCTCGGCTCCTAACGTACTTGAGTCAATTTATCAGATGGGTTAATTATCTCACAAGCCCCTCTGGGGGTTTAAAATGGCAGAGAGGCTGATGTGATGTCTATGAGAAGGGCGAACACCAAACTACTGAATAACCCGGAACCACAATAGGGAAATATTGTTCTAATGCGATGTGATTCTCAGCATAGGAATTCGCAACGTTTTTTTTATATATAACATGGATGTAGTCAAGTACACTTCTCCGCCTGTGCATCTGTTCTTTACCACTTCCAGGAAAATGTTGACTCGCAAAGCATCTTTGCGGCTGAAACGCAGCGTCAGCTAATCAGCATTCTGCTATGCTGACTGCTTCAGAAACTGCTTAAGTACCTTCCCAGCAGCGAGGGCCTTCTTCTCTGAGGCCTTTACATCCTGTTTTGGAATGATTGTTCCCTTTTGTCCCCTTCAGCTGTTCATGCTAGATGTTCTTGTTCTCATGTAGATGCCGTGAATAAGTTCTGCTTGTAGAAGTGAATATTTTGATCTTGTGTGTTTACACTGCTAACATGACCCATTTCTTTTGCTTACTGTCTGATCCAATGTAAAGGTGCTGGTGGAAACGGATTTGTGTGCTCACTCTGGGTCTACCGGGCACAGCTCCACATACACAATGAGTCAGCGTTCTGAACGCCGAGGGATCCATGTGGACCAATCGGAGCTGCTGTGTAAGAAAGGGTGTGGCTACTATGGCAATGCAGCCTGGCAGGGCTTGTGTTCTAAGTGCTGGCGGGAAGAATACCAGCGAGCTCGCCAGAGACAGATCCAGGAGGACTGGGCCCTGGCAGAGAAGTGAGTGGCCTCACGCAGGACCGCACTGCACCATCAAACCTTAGCTCACAGTAGTAGACGCACGTCACCTCGGAGGCACTGGGTAGTAGATGCACGTCAGCTCGGAAGCACTGCGTAGTAGATGCACGTCAGCTCGGAGGCACTGGGTAGTAGATGCACGTCAGCTTGAATCACTTTAGCTCACTTCATTTCTCAGTAAGACTAATGGAAGCATCCATGTACCTCATTATTCAGCTGTGACTTCATAGCCTTTCACTGACCCTTGGCTGTCTCTTTCTGTTGGGTGTCTCAACACAGACCATTAATATGTTAGAAGCATAAGTGCAGAGTCTGGTGACTGATATTACACAAAGGACATAAACATCTCAGATATCTAAAAACCGATAAACGCAGCATCTGTCCTGCACGTTAAAAACTGACGACGTGAAGAACTGCACGATTCTGTAACGGTAATCCTTATTAACGACTAAACAACTGACATGACCAACCGTTCACGTTTTGGTCAATTATGGAAGCAGTCGCGTCTAATGCACCAGACAACACGTACAGCTGCAGTGTGAATCAGATAAATCCGATACGAGAGAGCGTATGAGTGAGAGCCCAGGGGAGGTGAGGCTCTCTGACCAGGACGGAGGCGGCAGGAAGAAGTGTCTTGTTTAATAATCCTGCGCATCCAGTTGTCCATGAAATCCCATACGCTGTCCGTACGTGACGATGATGTCATCAGCCTGTGTCCCGCACCGCAGGCTGCAGCGGGAGGAGGAAGCTGCCGCCTACGCCAGCAGCCATGGCAACCAGGCCCCGCCTCGCTCCCAGACGTCTCAGACTCCGCCCTCTCTCGCGCCCTTCTCCAAGTTTGAGGAGAAGAAGACCAACGAGAAGACTCGCAAGGTCACCACAGTGAAGAAGTTCTTCAGTCCGTCGTCCCGCACGGCGCCCAAGAAAGGTAGCATGCGCTACGGGGGGGGGGCATTAGCAGCGTTAGTGTTGCGTTTCCTCCCAGCCGCTGGGAGGTTGGCAGTGACTTTGCCATTGTGGTCTTTATTTTCTTCTGCAGGAAAATAACTTAAAATGTTCGTCGGTGCTTTTTGAGTCCCTTTGAGAGCCCAGTGTGCTAATGTAGCTCCAGCGTTGTTGTTTAAAAAAGAGGAATGTGCCAAACTGCTTTTCTCTGCATCTGTTACCAGCTGTTATCAGCTGCCCAAGGTTTGGAATTCAGTGCAGCTTGTCTGTTTGTTTAGTGGGGCTTTGTAGACCACTTCCCCTTCCTCCATAGCCCACTGGTTTAGCACCACCACCACCTCCATCCTCTCCCAAAAACTACGCCCGTGTCCATCACGTCCCCCTCCTGTCTCAAGCCCCCCTTCAGTTGTTGTCTCTCTCCCCTCCGCTCTTTGGTACGCCCCGGTGTCCAGTAAACACTAGAGGCTTAGAATGTATTAAAGCCAAACACAAATGATGTTTTATGCTTGACCATTTTAGGTTTCATTTCTCCATTCACATGTCATTTGCTCATTTTAAATTCCTTTTGTGTCCTTTACCGCAGTGTTTAAGTGAGTGAGCTGAACTCATCACCATGTTTATTTTTTTGTTGATTATTTACTTTTTTGTTTTGTTTGTTTTACTAAAACATTTCAACTCCACCTGCATCTTTCTATCTTTTTTTTTTTGTTGTTGGTTTTCTTTTCTTCCTCCAATCCCCCCGTCCCCACATGCCCCCCACCCCCCTGCCCCGGATCTGCCCCAGTGTTCTCTGAGAGGGAGAGAGTTCAGGACAAGTCGCGGGGCAGGAGAGGCAGCCACGGTGAGGCCCTCCTGCGGGACCTGAGGGGCATTTTTACGCAGCCCTGGGAGATGGGCTCCCCCGCGGAAGGTAACGCCCTCCCCCAGCCCGAGTGCCCCGCCTGGCCCAGCCTGCTCTCCACTCTGGGCCTCCTGGGTTGAAGTGACGCTTGAGTACTTTTGTCTAATCGCTGTGGACTGAGGACAAAAGCACCTGGTTTCCCAAAAGCACCAGAGCCACACACACCGTAGTGCGACACCTCCGTGACGGGAGACTTCTAGTGCTTCCCGTCTTTAACGCCGCTGCGGTTTTGGGAAATCAAGCACGGAGGATGTCGCTTCTGTTTGGGGTCGACTCCCGTCAGCTGTGTGGAACTGGGGCTTGTGTTGGAGTTTACGGCGCACAGCAGCTAAAACGGCATCACCTGCCTCCCGAAGCTCCAGCCGGTTACTGGCGAGGGAAGCACGTCGCACTTTTGTGCAAAGAAACAAATCTTTACATTTGCAAATTGTAGACGAGCTAAAGTAAGTGACCCTGAGGACGGGTGCAGTGATGCCCCGGCCGGCTGCTGTGACTCCATCAGTGGTGTTTCATTCATCCTTGGTCATGTGGTTGGGAGTTTTTAGCTGCTGACCATCAGTCTGCTTACGCTCAGAGCTGTGTGGTTTCGGACTTTCTTGTGTGTGTGTGTGTGTGTGTGTGTGTGTGTGTGTGTGTGTGTTTTGGCTCACTGGTGTCTGTGTCTCATCATGCTGTCGTGTGTGTGTGGCGGACAGCACTGGTTTCCCGGCTGAGAGGTGGGTGCTCGCTGCCTCCACGTCTGGGGCTCTGTGCAAAAATCTACACACAACTCAAACACTTGGTGTAAATTTGGTCCATAAATGCTGTTTTCAAGGCAGTGCATTGTGGGTGTGTAATAATGTTGATGTTATTAGACAAGAAGTATAACATGGAAACCCTGCATTGGAATTTGTAGCATGTATAATTATTTTGTTTTGTCCCTTCAAAAGAATCAGATTGGCATGTTTGTTTGATTTTATCATGGACTGCCTATTGTAAACAACACCCAAGTCTTTCCTGGTTGTCTGTATGACCACAGATCAATGTGTAGTGTGTTAGAGGGGCCCAGGGTTCAGGTGGAACTACATTCCTGCAGCTGTAGGAAGTGGACAGACGGTGTCTGTGTGGCTGGTTCACACCAGAGCGCCACCCAAACACCCAGAGTACCTTCTGTGTGGCGCTTGTGTAGATTAACACTTCGATATTTGCTGTGTGTGTGTGTGTCCCATCCAGAGAGTCACGAGGCGAAGTCGCACAGTCCATCGATTCCACGGCAGCTGAGCGTGGACTCAGACCGTGTGTCACGGGAATTTGTGGAGTTCCTAAAGAATCTGCAGAAACCGGGACGTGAAATCCATAAACAGAGTCGCCTGTTCATAGAGGGCATGGCCACCAAGAAGGTTTGCTCTCTCATGTCTCCATCTCACTACAAGCAGAGGTGTCACACCATCAAATAAAAACAGTATTAAACCTTACAAAACCATTTTAATGCTTTTAATGCAACCTTTTTGAGGTGTGTGTGTGTATAATATATATTACATACACATATACACAATTTTTCCAGAAAAATGTGTAGATTCACCCACCCCTAATCCAGGTGTATGGATTCATCTGTGAGGTGTTGTACAGAAAGGCTGATGGTTCATGTTGTCTGGTGAAATGGCCTCTCCTGCTCATTGGGGGGTGTGCTGTGCTGACAGGAGCAGAGATTACATCCCAGTTGATGCTTCATGCTGTTTGGGTTTCAGGCTGAGTGGGACATGTGTAGGGCAATAAACACCTTTTTCTGAGGGAACCTCTAAAGGTTATTCCTGTTATCTGCAGCAAATACTAGGAAAGGCCGTATTCATGGCCAATGAGATATTTATTCAAGTCTCCCAACCTGCTGTGGCATAATGCTGTTATGCTTTTGTGGTGAAGTACACCGTTGTGATGGGCTTTTGGTCTTTCAGGACCTTGGTGCTGATGGGCTTTTGGTCTTTCAGGACCTTGGTGCTGATGGGCTTTTGGTCTTTCAGGACCTTGGTGCTGATGGGCTTTTGATCTTTCAGGACCTTGGTGCTGATGGGGGCTTTTGGTCTTTCAGGACCTTGGTGCTGATGGGCTTTTGATCTTTCAGGACCTTGGTGCCGATGAGCTCTCTGAGTGTGTGCAGGATTTCTACCAGAACATGTCCGATCGACTCCTGTCCCATTTTAAAGGTGCGACTCTTTGATAATGTGATTAGTCAGCAAATAATTAATTATGCCAATGATTTAGTTAACTAATTATGCTTTTACAAGCTTTTCCTAGGGTAAACCTTGTGTTTTCTAATTCCAGCCAGACAGGCAGTCATTATGAAAAGACACAGGTCGTTAGAGATGGTTGTCATTCATTAACCCTTTAACGTGGTTCAGTAATCCTGAATTCAGTCACAAGCATAAATGGTGAACCTGGCAGACATTAGTAAAGGTTTATGTACAAATTCAGATGCTTCTCATAGTCTTTGTTCAGTGTGGACATTGACATTGTTTACAGAAACTGTGTTCTTCTCTTAGAAGTGTTTTGTGTTTAGAAGTTAGACATTTTATATATTAACTAGGCAATAAAAAATGTTTCAAGTATCAAGTCTCAAATGATAAATGTGAGACATAAGGTTTCTCCACCCTCTTTCTCCGCCCTCTTTAGGATCTTCTGAGAAGGTGGAGCGGGTCATGGATCAAGTGGAGAAATACATTATGACTCGCCTCTATAAGAGCGTCTTCTGTCCTGAGACAACTGACGACGAGAAAAAAGACCTGGCTACGCAACACAGGATCCGGTGAGGCCTTGGGCGTGTGGACACGCCCCTCTGGGCGTGTGGACACGCCTCCCTCATTGTTCAGGCCATTAGTGGTGGACTGTGAATTCATGAATCAACAATTATGTCTTCTCGCAGTCAAAAAAAAAAACAGTTTGCATTGTGTCTGTTGTGGTTCCTCTGACTGTGTTGGGGTTGTTGGTGCTGGGAGTGTGGTTGATCACTCTGATGGTGCTGGTCTTGCAGGGCATTACACTGGGTGACCATACAAATGCTGTGTGTTCCTGTGGATGAAGAGATCCCAGAAGTGGCTGACAGCGTCGTGAAGGCCATCACAGGTCAGCCGACGGCACCCGGATCCCAGCTCCTCTTTTCTGGGAAGTTTCTGAGACGTGTCCAATGTTTGCGTTTTCCTGCCTTCACAGACGTCATCGAGATGGACTCCAAGCGTGTCCCCAGGGATAAGCTGGCCTGCATCACCAGCTGCAGCAAACACATCTTCAACGCCATCAGGGTGACGAAGGGCGAGCCGGCGTCAGCCGACGACTTCCTGCCCGCCCTCATCTACATCGTGCTGAAGGCCAACCCTCCACGGCTGCACTCCAACATCCAGTACATCACCCGCTTCTGCACGCCCAGTCGCCTCATGGCCGGGGAGGATGGCTACTACTTCACCAACCTGGTGAGGCCTCCCGCTCCACCACCCCCTGTTCGTGCTCCACAGCACTGCTTACTGCATCCACCCGCCACCCCTCGCATGGTCTCACCAGAACGACTTTTTTTTTCTTTCCTGTTATGTTAGTCTTTTGCTGTCGTCTGCCAGTGTGCTGTGTCCGTGGTGTTTTAGGTCTCTACCCTGAATCCAGAATAGTGTCTTGGTATCTGTGCTGAACCTTCACAGTGCAGGGTATTGTGGGTCTTGCCTGTAGCAGGCAGGGCTGATGCCAAGGACGTGCTGTCCAGTTGGTTAACTTACCCGTTCGGTTAACCTAAAGTAATTGCTAAATCTAGGACTAATATTTGAGTCGGACTTTCTGTGGTCTTTCCTGCTGTGATCTTCTCTTCCTTCTGCCCCAGTGCTGTGCTGTGGCCTTCATTGAGAAGCTGGACGCCCATTCCCTCAACCTGACTCCCGAAGACTTTGAGCGCTACATGTCTGGCCAGGTGTCCCCGCGAGAACAGGGGGAGGCGTGTCCCTGGCCTCACGCCGGCCCCGCCCTCTCCCAGCTCCACCGTAACCTGGAGTTGCTGTCGTCCCTGGAGACGCGGCAGCAGCAGGTGCTGGACGGAGCTCACAGCCTGCAGGTGGAGCTCTGCTCCTGGCAGGAGAGCGTGGGGCGCGAGGTGCAGGAGATCCTGGAGAAATACCCGCTGGAGATCAAACCTCGCGCCTCCGCCATCGATGCCGACAACGTGGAGAGCGACCTCCTGCCCCCGCCCCTCCAGCCGCAGGTGTTTGCGGGGTAGTGCTCGTCTTTCTGGGACGGCGGGCGGCGATGCTTCCGTACTCGGGCGGGTTCCAAGGGTCCGCAGTCTTACCCAGAGAGGCGCATGAGAGACCTGGGCAGTCTGGCGTGGCGCTTGCCGCTCCACCTGGGTTTGGGTGGGGGAGGTGGGGCAGGTGGGGGTGCTTCTCGCCTTCTGCATTTCTTCTGAGCTTTTGCACCTTGTTTTTACGTAACGTGGACTAACGTTCCGCTGCCCTTAGAGCTGCGTGAGACGCGAGCTGAGACGTTTCTGAGGAGCTGAGTGGGGCTTTGTGTCCTGTACCTCCACCTGCAGGCCCCACTGTAGCACCTACAGGTTAAAGGACTGAGAAATGGCTAAAACTAAGAGCTGATCCTCCGGTGAACGTGACTCGCACAACAGTGAATTTGCTTTACTGGTTCTGTTCTTAAACGTGCACACACACACACACGCGCATGCACACAGAGATGCTCTCGTATCACGTACTAAAGTGTAGAACTGTGGTTCCTGTCGGCTCTACTTGGACTACTTTTAAGGGATTTTGAACCCTTTCTGAATGCTTGAAATTATAAGGGGAAATATTGATTCAATGAGATTATATTGCTTCAGGTACAAGTATATGGTACCTTTTTTTGAAAATGGAAGATCTTAAATTATATTTTACTGTTAACATTAATGTACTGTACTGTGGTATAGCGTCAGTGTCAACATAAGCCAACACTAGTTAGTAATATTGAACTGTTATTCAGTTTGGCCTTTGCTATTACATTAACTACAGAATGTAGACTATGAAATATAAACACTCCTCTGTATATTAAGTGAGAGATTAAACATCTAAAAATTATGCACGTTGTATGTACCAGCTTCGGTTGTGTATTATCGTTTGTTTTTATTGTATGGTAGAACCAGGTCTTTTAGTGGTGCAGATCTGATGCCTGTGTCGGGAGTAGTGTCACCTCCATTGCTTTGTGTTGCAATGTATGCAGTTAGTTTAGTGTGTGAACGCCGTGTAAAGGGAGTGCAGTGCTCACTTCTATATGTGATCTTGGCATTCTTCAGAACTCCCGATCCTAGCCGAGGCTTTAGCTGAGGGGACAGTTGGACATTATGCATTGTTTTGTTTAATCTGGTTTTATGTGTAACTGGTAACCATTTGTTTTCCACACTCCTCACAGTAGCATATGGTACACACACACACACTATAATGGAGTCATCACGTTGGAAAATGAATCATCTGTGAACACCTGTAACATTTTTAAATGCTTTATTTGTAAATTACAAATAACTGAGTGGAGTTGCACTGTTTTGCATTGTAAAAGAGTAAATAAAGCCAGTGTGAAGATAAACCCCATGGTGCTGACTACGTTTCAGGCTGTTTGGTTTCAGTGTGAACACTACTAAACACTGACATCTTGTGGTTGATTTAAACGATATAAACTTGCCATGGTGACCACAATGTCGCAGGTAAATCAAGGTGTGTGTGTTTAATTAAGAAACATGCTCTTTGCGTCTTCTTTATATAAGGATATTCCATTATCCTTTAGGCTTTATCTAATTTGCATTACTCTGTGTCTTTACGTGCAGCTAACACGACTAGAGTAGATGTATACTGACCTGACGCCAGCGGTTTTACAGGCTATACATAAATAACGCAATTTCTTTTGCAAAATTCAAGAATTTCTCTTTAAAAGATAATCTCAGTGGGTATAACCTCACTCTCGTACAAGCCCATCTGGGACTTTCCAAAATTGTTCATTTAATAAGTCCCCCCGCTCGTCTGAGTGTTCGTCTGTCCCGTCGCTGTACCTGTCTCCAGACTCTTAGTTTAGAATATGGGTCAGTCTCCCCCGGGGGATTGAAACGAGGCGACCAAACGGGTCCTCTTCTCTCATCTCCTTCTTCAGTACAGTCTTTGCATTTGCTCTGAGCTGATTTCGGGCTTGAAGTTCTATTTCTGCAGCTATTTTTTTAATTTTTACAGTAGTCATATGTAACTTTTAGTACACGTAAATCGATGATACACAAACTATTCTCCCCGTGCATAACCTCCACTGTAGCCTACATTTGGGTCCGGTGCTTAACCTTATGGAAGCACGGATTACCGCTATGGACATGCTCCACATTTTGAATAAAACATTCAGCGTTGGTTGAGTCCACATCCCTTTGTAAATCAGGTCTGTGGGTGCAGCGGCGCTGATGCAGCTTTGGGAGGTGGGCGTGTCTTGTCGCAAACACCCCCGCCTCTCCTTCAGAAACACGTTTGCCATTGGTCGATGTGAATCTCGGCGACCCTCGAGAACGGTGGAAACGGTCTCCTATGGCGACAGAAACTTGACAAGCGAATGTCGCATCGGATGTTTATGTATGCGCGGTGTGTATCTTAGCCGGCAAGCTAACGAGTCCGCTAACAGAGAATTTTAACACGCCTGCACTGTAATTTCACTGTAAAAAGCAGCATTTTAAGGTAAAGTTGTATTTGTTTTGCTTTGTGAAACCTTGGAGGTGGCCAGTCAGCGTCAACGTAACGTTAGCTGGCTAAGCTAAGCTAGCTCAGGTAGTTGAGGTTAGCACTCCAGCTAGCAAGCCAAGTGGGCGCGTCGCATTAGCAGCTAAAGTTGCTAGGTGGCTAATTCTCCCTGACACGCTGCCTGGATAGCTTAGGTGTTCTTGCAGTTTATTTGAAATAGGTTTTATTGCATTTTTTCTCCGAAGAACACGAATGTTGTTTTCACACACCTGATCTTCGACGGGTAGTTAGTAGCTGGCCAGTGTGCCCGGTCGTTAGCTAAAGGTAAATAGCCTCCTAACGTGGAAACACACCTGCATACGAAACGGAATGAAAGGCCTTGGAGTCATATCGGTCCACCTGTCATTCATCTCTGGGGTTTTATTTTCACAAAATATTAAAAATATATATACTTACTAGTAGGTCTAGCAAAGTAGTTAGCATATATTGGGGATATTGCCTAGCTAAATCGAGCTATGCTTTTCTGCACTGGTAGCTAAAGAGAATAGGGTTTTTTTTATTACATGAAGGTTTTCTTCTGCTGTGCCCTGGCAAATCGCCTGCTAGGAGAGAATTCACAACGACCACAGTTCGCCATCCAGAACTTTACACTGGCTGACATGGATGAGCAGAGTGTCGAGGTATGTTGAATCAACTGTGTATGCTTTACATTGAATTCTGCTTCATTTATTTCACAGGGATGACACATTTTAATCAACATCATTTATGGCATGTTGAAAATATGCCACATTACGTGTCTAATTTTCATCTGCAGTCCGTGGGCAAATTGATATTAAAAAAAAACAAAAGCACACTTGTCATACCAGCAATACAAATATCACAAAGCAACATTCACGTGCAAGTGTCATAATTAAGTGTTATTGGGTACTTTTTGGGTTGTCCAGTACCGATATGCTTAACGATTTAAAAATAAATGAATATATCTAGAGAAATACACTTGCAACTGTGTGTCATGGTTTGTATTAGCATAATTGTTTTGGCTTTTTACATGTATACAGCTACCAAAACACAGAGAATATTTGACCTGTTACTATTACAAATTAAAGCTCTGAACATCAGCCCCCCTGTGGTCTGCATTACATGTCAAACACTTGTGACACGAATAGCATTAGCAGCATCCTAGGAAACTGGGTTAACGGCTGGGGAGAATTGAACTAGTTTGAACAAGTTTGCATGAATACAGAAAATGTAACTTGCACATTTTTGGCACAAAATCAGATCCAGTTAGTAGAATCATTACTAGCACCAAATTCTAAGTATTATTAAAAGAAAAAGACGATGATTCTGATTGGTCCTGGTTTAAAAAGTACAGCTTGACTGAGTTTACAACCACTACATGGTTGGATAGTGTATGACTTTGCATTGTGTTTACATTGTATTGGGCAGCTCTGGCATGTGTGTGTGTGCTGAGTCTCTGGTGTGAGTGTTACTCTGTGCTGTGTGTGTGTGTGTGTGTGTGTACTGAGCAGCTCTGGTGTGAGTGTTACTCTGTGCTGTGGTGTGTGTGTGTGCTGAGTCTCTGGTGTGAGTGAGCAATTCCGTGGTGTGTGTGTGTGTGTGTGTGCGCGGAGTCTCTGGTGTGAGTGAGCAATTCCGTGGTGTGTGTGTGTGTGTGTGTACTGAGCAGCTCTGGTGTGAGTGTTACTCTGTGCTGTGGTGTGTGTGTGTGCTGAGTCTCTGGTGTGAGTGAGCAATTCCGTGGTGTGTGTGTGTGTGTGTACTGAGCAGCTCTGGTGTGAGTGTTACTCTGTGCTGTGGTGTGTGTGTGTGCTGAGTGGCTCTAGCATGAGTGTGTTACTCCGTGGTGTGTGTGTGTGTACTGAGCTCTGTCTCTCTCCCTCCTGTGTAGAGTATAGCTGAAGTGTTTCGTGTGTGTGTGTGTACTGAGCTCTGTCTCTCTCCCTCCTGTGTAGAGTATAGCTGAAGTGTTTCGTGTGTGTGTGTGTGTGTGTACTGAGCTCTGTCTCTCTCCCTCCTGTGTAGAGTATAGCTGAAGTGTTCCGCTGCTTCATTTGTATGGAGAAGCTTCGGGACGCCCGTCTGTGTCCTCACTGCTCCAAACTCTGCTGCTTCAGCTGTATACGGGTTAGTACACACACATACACGCACACACACACACACACTCAATGTGAGGAGGAAGGCTTCAGGGTGTGGTCAGTCTTTGTGGCTTTTGCTTCAGTTAAAACCAGCCTTGGAGTGAATGCTCTGCTAGTGTGGGTGATTAACGCAAGTGAGAAGGCTCACTTTTGAACTCTGGTGCACACCAGATAAGTGGGCCGAGGAACCCTGAGCAGGTCAGTCTCAGCCCACCTTCAAGTTTGAAGTTTGCACATTGTACAGATACGACCCTAAACCCTGAGAGAGGGCAAAGTGGTAGTCCTGAAACAGCAGAGAGGAAAAGAGGAGCAGTAGGGAGGTCAGACTCCTCCTTAACGAGTGTGGAGCAGTGAGGTCAGACTCCTCCTTAACGAGTGTGGAGCAGTGAGGTCAGACTCCTCCTTAACGAGTGTGGTGCAGTGAGGTCAGACTCCTCCTTAACGAGTGTGGAGCAGAGAGGTCATACCCCTCCTTAACGAGTGTGGAGCAGAGAGGTCATACCCCTCCTTAACGAGTGTGGAGCAGTGAGGTCATACCCCTCCTTAACGAGTGTGGAGCAGAGAGGTCATACCCCTCCTTAACGAGTGTGGTGCAGTGAGGTCAGACTCCTCCTTAACGAGTGTGGTGCAGTGAGGTCAGACTCCTCCTTAACGAGTGTGGTGCAGTGAGGTCAGACTCCTCCTTAACGAGTGTGGAGCAGAGAGGTCATACCCCTCCTTAACGAGTGTGGAGCAGAGAGGTCATACCTCTCCTTAACGAGTGTGGTGCAGTGAGGTCATACCCCTCCTTAACGAGTGTGGAGCAGTGAGGTCATACCCCTCCTTAACGAGTGTGGTGCAGTGAGGTCAGACTCCTCCTTAACGAGTGTGGAGCAGTGAGGTCATACCCCTCCTTAACGAGTGTGGAGCAGAGAGGTCAGACTTTGGGGTGATGGTAAATATGAGTGTGAACACTAAGTGAACCTAAAAAGCAACAATGTATCATTTTTTTTAGTCTACCAAGTGAATTGAACTACAAATATAAACACTTAGAACACATTACAGTTTAAATATTCATGTTCAGATATTACTTGAGGAAACAATGGTCAGTCTACTTATGTAGAACTTATTGACTTAAAAAAATGAAGTATCTTTTTAAAAAGTTTAAATGTATCTTTGCATTGATGAGTACATTGCAAAGCCTAATGAAGTCTGAAGGCACAAACTTTGTTCTTTTGTGTGTGTGTGTGTGTGTGTGTGTGGCAGCGTTGGCTTACGGAGCAGAGAGCCCAGTGTCCACACTGCCGGTAGGTTTTCCTGACTCTAATCGAGGCTCTGATGGACCTCTCTGAAGTTTGGTTGTAATGACGACGTCTGAAGGCTGTAAGAACTGTAGCCAAGCAGAGATTCCAGGGCTTTACGCATCGATTTTTCCCAGCATTGTGTTCACAGGGAGTTTATTTTAGACATGCATTGATTAGGTACGCTAATGGAATCTCATTTGAAGAAGTTTTAGTCACTGGGGAGATGGAAGCCTCAATCTTGGCCTGCATATAACCCCCCCCACCCTTATAGTAATATACACCCTCATATAAACGAGTCCCAGGGCCTTTAATGCTTTGCTTGCTGTTTAACTCTGGTGAGGTATTTCCAAGCACTCGGGTCATCTGGGTTGTGCAGTTTTCTCATGAAAGTGTGTGTGTGTGTGTTAATGGGGTGTGTGTGTGTGTGTGTGTCCAGGGCTCCCCTGCAGCTGAGGGAGCTGGTGAACTGCCGCTGGGCAGAGGAGGTGACTCAGCAGCTGGACACGCTGCAGCTCTGTAACCTCTCCAAGCACGAGGAGAATGACAAGGACAAGTGAGCTGGCCACGCCCCTTACACCTTCACCCTCTTCATCTGGCCACACCCCTTACACCGTCACCCTCTTCATCTGGCCACACCCCTTACACTTTCCCCCTCTTTATCTGGCCACACCCCTTACACGTCACCCTCTTCATCTGGCCACGCCCCTTACACACAATACGTACAGATTTTCTTCAGTGTTTTCAGTTCTTTATAGATTATTTGCTGTGACTTTTCTAAACCAGACATCCAATTGAAAAACGACCGTATAATCAGTAAGCACATTAACACCTGGTCGATTCAACACGGGCTTTTCTTACAGGTGTGAAAACCACCACGAGAAGCTCAGCGTGTTCTGCTGGACGTGCAAGAAGTGCATCTGCCACCAGTGCGCCCTGTGGGGGGGTATGGTGAGTGACAGGAGCTGCTGACTCCGCCCCCCCCCCCCCGCCGGTGTGTGTGTCCCAGTGCATGGCGTTCAACTGTGCTCAGCTGTGCTGTCCCCCTCTCAGCACGGAGGACACACCTTTAAACCGCTGGCCGAGATCTACGAACAGCACGTCACCAAGGTGAACGAGGAGGTGGCCAAACTGCGCCGCCGTCTGATGGAGCTCATCAGCCTTGTGCAGGAAGTTGTGAGTTGCTCCTCCCACTGGGCGTGGCACACTGCGGCCCAGGTGTTCCTGACCCCGCCCACACCCGATGGCCACCCCCCCCCCCCTCGCTATCCTTAGTACCAACAAAAACCGACGCTAATGCGGCCCAGTTCTCTGAATAAGGACGAGGTTCTTGGAGCCATGAACAGAACCAGTGGAAGAACCAGTGCTATTTTGGTCCCAGAGTAATCCCAGTGGCTGATGCAGCCTTTCCAGCCAGCACTTAGCACAGATTCCTTTCCAACAAGGTTGAATTGGGGCAGGAGAAGTGTTGCATGTGGAGCTTTAGGAACCGTGGCAGTACTGCAGAGCTGCTGTTGGAAGGCAGGATGTGCCACGCGCCTTTGGGCTTCTACCTGCTCGTCTGTTCCTAACTCTTATTCACACATGCAGTCTGCAGAGAAAGTAGTTCTGCAGCAGGGCAAAAACAGTACACCAGGGGGCAGTAGCGTTCCCTAATTCTGATCAGTCTCCAGCAGCATAACGAAAGCTTTCAGTGCCTTTTGATGGTGTTCTCTGTTAATATACAAGGCTATGACAAATTTGAACTGGTTGAATAGCTGTGTGTGGCCGTGCGTTCTCCAGGAGAAGAATGTGGAGGCGGTGCGTGGGGCGAAGGATGAGCGTGTGCGTGAGATCCGGAATGCCGTGGAGATGATGATCGCGCGGCTGGATAACCAGCTCAAAAACAAGCTCATGACCCTGATGGGTAAGTCCTGCACTCCACACGCGGCTCACGCTGGAGGTCTGCGCTGCTTATGCAGAATCCCCTGTGCAGGCCAGAAGACCTCGCTGACCCAGGAGACGGAGCTGCTGGAGTCCCTGCTGCAGGAGGTGGAGCATCAGGTGCGGGAGGCACTAACGTCAAACCCAGACCACACCCATCCAGCACAACACACACACACCCAGCACAACACACACACACACACACACACACACACACCCAGCACAACACAGCCCCACACACACACCCAGCACAACACAGCCCCCCCCCCCCCACACACACACACACACTGTTCTGTGATGCAGTGTGTGGGGTGGTTAGTCATGTGTTTAGTGTGTTTGGTGTGTGTGTGTGTGTGTGTCCCCGTAGCTGCGGTCGTGCAGTAAGAGTGAGCTGATCTGTAAAAGCCCAGAGATCCTCCTGATGTTCCAGCAGGTCCACAGTAAGCCCATGCAGTCCTTCGTCACCACCCCCGTCCCACCTGACTTCACCAGGTACGGCACAGCAACACAGCACACACAGCCGCACAGCAACACAGCCGCACAGCAACACAGCCGCACAGCCGCACAGCCGCACAGCCACAGCCGCACAGCCGCACAGCCGCACAGCCGCACAGCCGCACAGCCGCACAGCCGCACAGCCGCACAGCCGCACAGCCGCACAGCCGCACAGCCGCACAGCCACACAGCCGCACAGCCGCACAGCCGCACAGCAACACAGCAGCACAGCAACACAGCAGCACAGCAACACAGCAGCACAGCCGCACAGCCGCACAGCCGCACAGCAGCACGTCTGCACAGCAACACAGCAGCACGTCTGCACAGCAACACAGCAGCACGTCTGCACAGCAACACAGCAGCACGTCTGCACAGCAACACAGCAGCACGTCTGCACAGCAACACAGCAGCACGTCTGCACAGCAACACAGCAGCACGTCTGCACAGCAACACGTCTGCACAGCAACAGCAACACGCCTGCACAGCAACGGCAACGTCTGCACAGCAACGGCAGCACAGCAACACGTCTGCACAGCAACACGTCTGCACAGCAACACAGCTGCACAGCAACACAGCAACACGTCTGCACAGCAACACGTCTGCACAGCAACACGTCTGCACAGCAACACAGCAACACGTCTGCACAGCAACACAGCAACACAGCAACACAGCAGCACGTCTGCACAGCAGCACGTCTGCACAGCAACACGTCTGCACAGCAGCACAGCAACACAGCAACACAGCCGCACAGCAGTAGTAATGATGCTTGTGCACATACAGTACGCCCACCCCACAGCCCTCATACGCGTGTACGACACGCCACACGGGCCCTCATACGCGTGTACGACACGCCACACGCCCTCATACAGACTGCAGCTCCAGGACTGGGCTGATGTGGACACCAGTGTCCTAAAAGCTCAGCTATGTCCAGCAGGCTGGTCTCACCCAGGTCCTGCTTTCTCTCTGGTCTCTCCTCAGTGAACTGGTTCCTGCTTATGACTCCAGCACCTTCGTTCTAGCGAGTTTCAGGTAGGAATTCTCATCATCTAATCTTCCAGATCTTTTTTTATGGTGAAATGTGTGTGTGTGTGTGTGTGTGTGTGTGTGTGTGTGTGTGCGCAGCACGCTGAGGCAGAGAGCTGATCCTGTGTACAGCCCTCCGCTCCAGGTGTCGGGGCTCTGCTGGAGGCTGAAGGTTTATCCTGTAAGCACTGAACTTTGACCCCCACTGAACCTTGAACCCCTCTCCCATGTCCCCAGTCACCCCAGCCCTAGTGAGTAATATTGAGACACTTTCATAAATTTTTTTTAGGACGGAAACGGCGTCGTTCGTGGAAACTATCTCTCCGTCTTCCTGGAGCTGTCGGCCGGTCTCCCCGAGACGTCCAAGTAGGCCCCCCCCCCCACTCTCAGCAGCATCCTCTCTGATGTCCCCTGCCCTCACTCCCCCCCCCCCCATCTCTCCCGCAGGTATGAATATCGGGTGGAGATGGTGCACCAGGCCTCCAGCGATCCCTCCAAAAACATCATCCGTGAGTTTGCCTCTGACTTCGAGGTGGGTGAGTGTTGGGGATACAACCGCTTCTTCCGCCTGGACCTCCTGGCCAGCGAGGGCTACCTCACCATGCAGACCGACACGCTCATCCTCAGGTGGGCCGGGCCTCGGGGTGGAGGCGGCACTCTCACGCCTTGGGGGCTGCCCATGTTGTCTGAAGCAGCGTCCTGAATGTAAACGCTGTGTCCCTGTGCAGGTATCAGGTCCGGTCTCCCACCTTCTTCCAGAAGTGTCGTGATCAGTACTGGTACATCTCCCAGCTGGAGGCAGCGCAGAACAGCTACGTTCAGCAGATCAATAACCTCAAAGAGGTGGGTGCAGGGCCCCGCCCCATATCTGGGCCCCGCCCTATATCTGGGCCCTGCTGAGGTCACGTTGACGTTCATGCCACGTGTGACCCCTGGGCCAAACGTCCTGTGCTATGTCGAGCAGAGGCTGGCCATCGAGCTGTTTCGGCGGCAGAAGTCCCGAAGCTCCTCCCCCCCAGATGGTCGCCTGTGTCCGCCCACCACCGCAGCCTCTGGACCATCAGGACGCGACTCGCGGCCGGACAAGAGAGCCGCCGTGGACGAGGGCCACCATCCACCCGCTACGGAAACCAAGGAGGAAGAGGAGGAAGAGGACGAGGAGGAGAAGACCCAGCATGATGATTCCAACGTAAGGGCTACAATGAGCACTGTATCAGCCTTTGGGGCAGTCTGCTGTATCGGCCTTTTGGGCAGTCTGCTGTACTGGCCTTTGGGACAGTCTGCTGTACCGGCCTGAGGGGCAGTCTGCTGTACCGGCCTTAGGGGCAGTCCGCTGGGTGTGTGTCTGAACATGCAGAATCATCCTAATGTATTGTGCACAGTACACTGAGTCACTGAAACTCAAAGGAGACTTCACAGAGAGCTGGCGGCGTGTTTAAGAGCCAGATGATGATGATAGTGCCAAGTGCTTAAAAGAGGGAACTTGCAAGCTGACATAATTTCCTTGATTGTAGTAATAACACTTGAGTGGGAATGTTTTAAAAATGCAAAAACAAAAGTGTTTTTCTCTGAAATTGAGTTTGGTCTACTGCTGAGTGCCTAGTGTTGGCGTCTCGTCTTGTTTGTTAGGACACCTGGTCAGTCGTGTGTGTGTGTGTGTCCTCCTGGGTGTGGTCCTCTCAGGAGTTGTCCGATGGCGATCTGGAGGTGGACTGTCTGACTGGGGACGAGGACGTCACCCCGCTGGACGGCACCAGCTCCTCGGGGAGCTCCACGGCTACCAGCAACACTGAGGAGAACGACATCGATGAGGAGACCATGTAGGTAACACGTGCACGCCCGCCAGCATGCCGCTCCCTCCACAGCCGTGAGCACGTGCACGCCCGCCCCGCCCCCGCTGAGGCGGGAACTCTGCAGCTGGGACAGAGAGGACCTGCAGTCATTGTGAGGGATGCTGGGTGTCCCCGTGTGGCGGGAGGACTTCTGGAAGAGGAGGAGGAAGAGGAGTCCTCTTCTCCGCATGGCCGATCCCCTTCTCTCTAAAAATGGCCCAAACCAGTTCGCTCCCCACAGCGCCAGGACATTTTGTTCATTTTTACAGCTCTCAGTAAGTCGTAACGTCCTGTAGTGTAAGAAGCCTCGTAAGCACATGGAGCTGACCGTCCTGAGCACAGTGAGGTATGAGGTCGATACACAGAGGGACGCAGACACTACCCTGTTGGTTATGTTCACCGCAGAGTTACGTACCTGCATAGCCAAGATCAGACACCACACAAGTATTGCTTAAAACATTTGGTGTACACACACACACACACGGGCAGGTTTGGGGTCATGTATGTAATCCAGGGCTATAGAGCTCAGATGAGTCACAAATAAAAAGACATCCAAACTCCAAAGCAATCCCAGAACATGACGTGTGTGGCAGAGGTGACCTGTGACCTCAGCGCTGTGAGACTCGGCGCTCTCAGCTCGGCGTCTGTCTGGCTGTGTGACTGTAAATAAGGCATGTGTGAGAACGCCTTCCTGGGGTCCTCTGGGGAGGCAGGTGTTCCGTGGTTTACACCGCGCCTGGTTCTGATGGGTGACGTTGGGCTGTGGGCCTCTCCTCCTGCCCCTGATCCCTCCAACCTCCATCTTCCCTGGAGGGGTCGCTGACACCAGTAGACTCCTCAGTGTGTGTGTGTGTGTGTGTGTGTGTAGGCGGGCTGTAGAATAGTGTGGGAGCATTTGTACTGAAGTGTCAGAGCCTCACATGTAGTGCAGGTGCTGCTCGCTACTGCCTGGTCTTTCTCTCTCAAACACACACACACACACACACACACAGACGTTGAGCTCTCAAACCAGATGAAACGAGTGAGTCATCTGAGTTGCTACCTCCTGCTTATAAATGCCTATCACACACACACACACACACACACACTCGCATAGTCACGCTCACATGAACGCTCTCCATCACACACACACGTTCTCTCACTCTGTCACTTGGCCCTGATTCTCGCTTTGCTGGTGAACTCTTCCTGTGCTCTGTGGCTGGTGCCCGTCTCACTCAGATCCTCTTCCTGCTGGTGGGGAGTGTGTGTGTGTTTGTGGGGGGGGCTTTCCTCAGGCCTGCTGGGCTGTGGTGGTGAGCAGGAGTGTGTGGTGGTGAGCGGGTGTGTGTGGGAGGGGTGTGTGTGGGAGGGGTGTGTGTGTTGGGCCCTGAGCCGCTGCTCTGCGTGGCCCATGAACAGAGTGCTGCAGTGGGAGAGCAGTGCTGGAGTCCTGACTCATACACACACACACACACACACACACACACACATACACACACACACTGTCACTCATTCACTCACTCACCACCTCCAATGAATTCCTTCTGTGGTACTGATTCATTTCAGCTGCAAAGTTTTCTAAATTCACATAGACTCTGGATTTTGTGTGTGCGTGTGCATGTGTGTGCATGTGTGTGTGTGTGTGTGTGTGTGCACTAACGTGTCTCTTTCTGCCTAGGTCTGGGGAGAATGACGTGGAGTATGGGGGGAGTGTGGAGCTGGAGGAGGGGGAGCTTCAGGACGACATCACTGGGGCTGCAGGTGATGAACCCTTCACACACACACACACACACCCAGTGTGTAGCTTATTAGCTCTCACCTTTTACTGCTTTACAGACAACAGAATGCACAGAATAATAACGCTGCATTTTACATGCTGTGATCCATCCCCTCAGGAAGGAATTTGTGAAAATTACAAAAAAAAAAAAAGAAACTTTAAATGAGAGATTTAAAGAATACACTAAAAATGAAGAGGCATTAAAATTATTCTGATGTTCATAAATTTTTAGTCAAATGGTTCCTGATGGCAAAAATGGGTTTTTCAGTGTTTTACGTTTGTTTGGCTGCACTTCGTTGCACTAGAGTAATGGTTGTCTCCCCCTTCTGGTCAGGAGGCTCCAGTGCGGGTGTGCGGGGGCTGAGGCGAGGGGCGGGGCCAGGCTCCGCCAGCCTGCTGGAGATTGACCCGGTCATCCTCATCCAACTGCTGGACCTGAAGGATCGCAGCAACATGGAGGCGCTGTGGGGCGTGCAGCCCCGTCCTCCTGCCTCTCTGCTCCACAGCCAGCGTACGCATCCAGAACCTGCTGTTGGACCAGCACCACAGACCCGACTCACCCTGACCACCTCACACACTACACACACACACACACCTCAGCCACATGGAGGCGCTGTGGGGCGTGCAGCCCCGTCCTCCTGCCTCCCTGCTCCACAGCCAGCGTACGCATCCAGAACCTGCTGTTGGACCAGCACCACAGACCCGACTCACCCTGACCACCTCACACACTACACACACACGCACCTCACACACGCACGCACACACACACACACACACGCATGCACACCTCAGACACACACACACACTGTGTTTAAAGGCCTTTCGCTAGGCTCTTCTAATCCCAGAGAAACTACAGTAGTGCAGTATCCAGTCATCCAAAGGTTATCCAGCATGCCAGAATTTGCAGTGTTCATAACCATAGCAACAAGGTTTAAATCCTGATCAGGATGAGAGGAGAATGCCACCAGTGATCTACCTTCTCTTACATCCATGCCGTCATTTGGGCCATGTAGCGGTTGTAGTTTGCAGCTGTGTAGCGAGTGTAGTGGGTGTAGCTGTGTAGTGGGTGCAGCTGTGTAGTGGGTGTAGCTGTGTAGTGGGTGTAGCTGTGTAGCGGGTGCAGCTGTGTAGTGGGTGTAGCTGTGTAGCGGGTGTAGCTGTGTAGCGGGTGCAGCTGTGTAGCGGGTGCATCAGTGTAGTGGGTGTAGCTGTGTAGTGGGTGTAGCTGTGTAGCGGGTGCATCAGTGTAGTGGGTGTAGCTGTGTAGCGGGTGCAGCTGTGTAGCGGGTGCAGCTGTGTAGCGGGTGTAGCTGTGTAGCGGGTGTAGCTGTGTAGCGGGTGCATCAGTGTAGCGGGTGTAGCTGTGTAGTGGGTGCAGTGGGTGCAGCTGTGTAGCTGTGTAGTGGGTGCATCAGTGTAGTGGGTGTAGCTGTGTAGTGGGTGCAGCTGTGTAGTGGGTGTAGCTGTGTAGCGGGTGCAGCTGTGTAGCGGGTGTAGCTGTGTAGCGGGTGCAGCTGTGTAGCGGGTGCAGCTGTGTAGCGGGTGCATCAGTGTAGCGGGTGCAGCTGTGTAGCGGGTGCAGCTGTGTAGCGGGTGCATCAGTGTAGCGGGTGCATCAGTGTAGCGGGTGTAGCTGTGTAGCGGGTGCAGCTGTGTAGCGGGTGCAGCTGTGTAGCGGGTGCAGCTGTGTAGCGGGTGCAGCTGTGTAGCGGGTGTAGCTGTGTAGCGGGTGCAGCTGTGTAGCGGGTGCAGCTGTGCGGTGTAGCCGGGTGTAGCTGCCCAGCGGGTGCAGCTGTGTTAGCCCCCTGCTCCTGACCCTGCTCCTGCTCTGCTCCTGCTGCAGCCCCCGTTCCTGTGCGTAAGGAGCGAGAGCGCCGCCCTCAGGCCGTCCGCCGCACTGCCCCGGACTCCGGCGTGCTCAGCCGCCTCAAGGCGCAGATGGCCGAAGTGCGCAGCAAGATGTCGGACGTGAAGGGGCAGCTGGAGGCGCGTGGGGCGTGTGACCTGCGGGCGCCGCCCTTGAGCTCGGCGCTGGAGCCCGGGCTCTGTGGCGACCCCCAGCCTGTTGGGGCCCGCAAGGCCAGAGAGCTGGACCTGCTCTTCAGAACCCACGCAGCTTCACGACACACGCGCCATGGTACACACACCTCACACTCTGGTTTTATTATGGGTGGGGGTTGTGTGTGTGTGTGTGAGGGAACCTGTATGTGATGCCTTGAGCTGGTTGTGTGTGTGACTGTAGGAGGGAAGAAGGCAGGCTCCCCCAAGCAGGAGGTGGGCGGGGCCATGGGAGGCGTGGCTCTGGGAGGCGTGGCCCTGCGCAGGACCGGGGAGGCTGGTGAGAAGGAGCTGAAAGGGGAGGGAGGAGACGTGTCTGTGGAGCCGCCCATCTGCCCTAGAGGAGGAACATCTCCTGCAGATGGTATGATGACCTGAATCCACAGACGCCACTTAAGGACTTGTATGCATTTAATGTAGTGAGTCAGTCCATGAGTCATCTCAAAAGCAGAGGTGGGGGTTAGTGCAGTGTGAGTGGGTGGAGGTGGGGGTTAGTGCAGTGTGAGTGGGCAGAGGTGGGGGTTAGTGCGGAGGTGGGGGTTAGTGCAGTGTGAGTGGGCAGAGGTGGGGGTTAGTGCAGTGTGAGTGGGCAGAGGTGGGGGTTAGTGCAGTGTGAGTGGGCAGAGGTGGGGGTTAGTGCAGTGTGAGTGGGCAGAGGTGGGGGGGGTTAGTGCAGTGTGAGTGCAGAGAGGTGGGGGTTAGTGCAGTGTGAGTGGGCGGAGGTGGGGGTTAGTGCAGTGTGAGTGGGCGGAGGTGGGGGTTAGTGCAGTGTGAGTGGGCGGAGGTGGGGGTTAGTGCAGTGTGAGTGGGCAGAGGTGGGGGTTAGTGCAGTGTGAGTGGGCAGAGGTGGGGGTTAGTGCAGTGTGAGTGGGGGGGGGTGGGGTGGGTGGGCGGAGGTGGGGGGTGCAGTGTGAGTGGGCAGAGGTGGGGGTTAGTGCAGTGTGAGTGGGCGGAGGTGGGGGTTAGTGCAGTGTGAGTGGGCGGAGGTGGGGGTTAGTGCAGTGTGAGTGGGTGGAGGTGGGGGTTAGTGCAGTGTGAGTGGGTGGAGGTGGGGGTCAGTGCAGTGTGAGTGGGTGGAGGTGGGGGTCAGTGCAGTGTGAGTGGGTGGGGGTGGGGGTCAGTGCAGTGTGAGTGGGTGGAGGTGGGGGTTAGTGCAGTGTGAGTGGGTGGAGGTGGGGTTAGTGCAGTGTGAGTGGGTGGAGGTGGGGGTCAGTGCAGTGTGAGTGGGTGGAGGTGGGGGTCGGTGCAGTGCTGGAGGAGTAGCTGCGCTTTGCTCTGTTGTATGGCAGGTGCTCTGAAGGCCTCCACCAAGCCACCAAGCCCCTGCTCCTCTGATAAAGCCCCCGGCCCCAGAGCGGACGAGCCTGTGTACGGGGCCTCGGCCAGCGAAGCCTTCAGCCTCCCTGCTGTGAACGGGGCGCCCCCTGCAGGCACCAAGCGGCGCAGGATGCCCTCTGCTGGGTAAGCGCTCGACTTGATTAGCACTTAGCAGAGAGCAAGCCCCTCCCCCTTTACACGCAGGCCAAAGACACTGGTGGGATGGGAGAGTGCTGAAGAGAACACACACACACACACATGCACATGTCCACACACACAGACTGACTGTTCCTCTGTGTCTTAGGGTGGGGCTTTTGATGGACAGCTCTGTAGACATTGAGCATGATGACTCCAGCGAAATCCACCAATCACTGCTGACGCTCGGCAGTACTGAGCCCTCCTCTTCCTCCTCACGGCCTGATGAAGGTGACACACACAGTCACACATCATCATCACACACTCTCTCCTCACAGAACTGTCTGGAGGACGTTCACTGCTTTGGAAATGTTTTTTTGTATTTTTTACAGCTTTGTAGTCACTCATGTCCTGCGTGCGTGTCCTGCGTGCGTGTCCTGCGTGCGTGTCCTGCGTGCGTGTCCTGCCTGCGTGTCCTGCGTGCGTGTCCTGCCTGCTTCCCAGGGCTGCTGTGTCAGAAGCCTCCTCACCTGGTAACAGTGAGCAGTGACAGTGAGGTGGAGTGTGACATTGACAACGAGGGGGAGGAGGTGACCGTGACGGCCACAGAACACGAGTACGACCCCCACACTCTGCCCTGCCCTGGTCAGACCCCCTCCTGACTCCTGCCTTTCCACACACACTCCGATCCCTGCAGTCCTACACACATGTTTACATTATCTGTATAAGTTTCACTACATTCCTAGCAAGCTAGCAGGGCTGCCCTCTGTCTCCTGGGTGCCTATGAAGGATTCAAATCTGAACTCAACACCAACTGCTGTAGAGAAATGTGTTGACTAAATCCAGCCCTATTATTACCCATATTATGTAGTATTTCAGATTCAGTGGTGGTTTACATATTTAAATATCACTGAATGCAGTAGGGGTGAAAGGGTGGTGTATGCATGAGGGTAGCAGGGATGGGTGGTGGTGTTTGTACTAGGATAACAGGGACCAAGATATATATATATATACTGTATATATGTACTAGTCATTGCCCCAAATACCCCAGAATCACTCTCTGCCCCCTAGGGGTGACCAACGTGTTACTGTTGGAAAATCTAGTATCTCTGTACCTTATTAGGTATGTGGGTACAAGTATGGTGAGAAAAGGTGTGATTGGCTGATTGGCCTTTCGGATGTGCCTACATAGTCTGTGATTGGTCAATGCCAGAGCCAGTGTTGCTTTTTGGATAATATGGGAACTGAAGTGATCTTTAAATAAAACTTGTGCCCAGTCCACAGCTCAGCTGTGCGGAGGGATGTCTATGCAATTACTCCACTGTTCCGTATGCAATAACTCCACTGTTCCGTATGCAATAACTCCACTGTTTTCCTCCCTGGTATTTAATCTGTACTTGAACACAGATGGAAAATGATCCCCTGTTACTTCATTACATTTTATTTTATGCAAACAATTTCAAAGTAAAATGAACACGGAATAATTAAATGGAATTATCTTAATGTCGCACTGGCCTTTGTTTCCAGAAGCCTGTGTGTTCTGAGTGCCTCCCTGTTGCCTTTTAACTGCATTAAGAGCTGCTGTCTGCTGTTCTCTCCACACACCGATTCATTTGGAACTCATTGACTGTGTGTGTGTGTGTGTGTGTGTGTGTGTAGGAGAGCAGCTGATGGTAGATGATCTGAGCTTCATGATGGGAGAGGCCACAGAGAGGTGATGAGCGGACATCCAGTGGTGCCTGCGTGTGATTCAAAATCTACGTTCTGTTCCAGTCTAAAGTAACTTTAAGATACTACAGGACAACTAAGTATTTCTGTGTTTGCTGACGCTGAGAGAGACGAGCCGTTCTCTAAATGCGCCCAGCATTCTGTCATGTGATCAGGGTTATAAATATGTGTGTTCCTACATGCTATTGGACACTAATTACCCACTGGTCATGGGTAATTATATGGACACTTGTATTACACGGTATCACCTTGTTTGATGGATGTGATCATTGCTCTTTTTTTGTTGTTGTTTTGGTGTACTCGATGTGCTGCTAAATGTGTTCGGAGATGTGGGGGAGATGTGGGGGAGATGTGGTCACCAGCACCGACAGCGACGGCAGTGACGCTTTAATTAAGGCACAATGAACGACTGTGAAAGATGCTGCTGGTTCTTTAACTATATGTATGTGCGTTTATCGTTTCTGCTGTGTGTATATTAGGGATTGTATTTCTGTGGTTTGGTCTCTGGGGAGGCGTGTGAGCAGTAGCTCCTGTGCCTCCTGTGCAGTAGAGGAGGTGACCATCTCTGACCTTCTGACCAACATCTGGGTGAAGATCCTGCTGCAGACCCTGAACCTGCTTACACCACAGTGAAGGGGGCGACCACTCAGTGCACTTAGGAGACGCCTCCACCCAGGAGTGTCTGCCCCTTCAGCTGGAGCACAACACCACCTCCTCCAGCAGGAACCTTATACATGCTACACATTCACATTCCCGAGTTCTGCTCTTTTATTTAACATCATATTATGTTTTCTTCTTGTTCAGTTCTCTTTTTTGTACAGTTCATGTGTCTGTGGACTTGTTTGAACTCATGCCATAATAAATATGTTCCCACTACAACCCCGAGTCTCAGGCAGCTGACATCACGTGTGTCACTCAGGCCGGCTTCCCATTGGCCTGTTTTCCATGCTGTTTCACCCGGCCCCGCCCTCTGATCTGGGGTCAGCCAGCCGCTCCCCTGCACAGTGCTGCTATTGTCTTGGATGTGCTGATCTCTGGCTGATCGTTCAGTGTTGTGCCATGCATGCATTGCTGCATGACGCCAGTCCCGGGCGTGTCCTGCGTGTCCCGGGCGTGTCCTGCGTGTCCCGGGCGTGTCCTCCGTGTCCCGTTTTGCCGTGCTGTGTGCCGTGGGCTCGTCAGGAACATCCTGCTCTTTCTCTGTGGCTGGTGCTCCACAGCATGTGTGGGCACCTGAGGGCCCTGAACTAACAGGACGGTCTTGGGCCGAGCCTCTGTTAGAAGGATGTCCTCTGCACAGGGATGTCCTCTGCACAGGGATGTCCTCTGTCCTCTGTCACCCCAAACCCATATTTAAGGTTCTCTTGCCCGATGACCCTGATCCTTGGGTCTGGTTCTCTGACGCCTGCGTAAGGGGCTCGCGCGGGGACGCCTGCGTAAGGGGCTCGGGCTCGCGCGGGGACGCCTGCGTAAGGGGCTCGCGCGGGGACGCCTGCGTAAGGGGCTCGCGCGGGGACGCCTGCGTAAGGGGCTCGCGCGGGGACGCCTGCGTAAGGGACGCCTGCGTAAGGGGCGCGGGGACGCCTGCGTAAGGGGCTCGCGCGGGGACGCCTGCGTAAGGGGCTCGCGCGGGGACGCCTGCGTGAGGGGAGCAGGGAGATCCGAGTCGAGCAAGATCCTCTTTGTTGTCTTTTGTCTTTGTTGTTTGTACAGCATTCATGCTTTCTTTGTATATTATTGCTTTCACAACAGGGCAGTTGTTCTATCCCAGGGACGCTTTAGCTGATGATGTCGTATATCTGCAATCCCACGTCATTCCTACCAACAAAAACTATTGAATGGGCATGAATACAGTGTGTTTATGTAATACACAAATAAAATTATTTGAGCAAATCGCTTTATTACGCATGACTTCTTTAAAAAAAAAAAAAAGGTTTTTCTAGCGTAGTCTGGCCCAGGCTTGGAGTGACTGGAACCAGGGGCGGGACCAGGGGCGGGACCTGAGAATGTGCTCAGGCTGTGTGGCTGTGGCCTGACTGGAGCAGAAGGAAGCTGGTCTCGGTGGTTTGCTTGTGGATGAGTCAGAGTTGGCGTTGTCTCCCTCCACATCACATCCCTCTCTGTTCCTCCAACGCTCAGCATTACTGCCTGCACTCGAGCCTCCTCCACACACACACACACACACGCGCAGCAGGAGGGTGGGAGGGGCGTGGCCTGTCCATCACCAGTGCTCCCGGGTCCCTCAGATCCAACTGTACGTCTGTCCCTCAGCACAGAGTGTCTCTGTATTGACTTTTCTCAGCGTGACTCATGAAAGTCAACAAATCCATCATTAAATAATGAAGCACTGGTGAGTGTTGGAGCCACAAACCATCCCAAGTCCACAACCCAGCAGCGTATTACACACATCAACCTTCAGCCTTTAGCGGCCTGATGTTGGGAACTTGGATTAAGTTCAGTTGCCTTAGACTTATTTGAACTGTGACCTCGTGGTCTTGCCCTTAGTCTCTGAGGCTGTTTGTGTGTGTGTGTGTGTGAGAGAAGGTCCATTCCATCCTGGAGTTTGGCCTCGTTCACTCGTGTGTTTGTCAAGGCACCAGATAAACTCACCAACAGTTTCAAACACCCTGAGAACCATTTCACCCTTTTTAAAAAGATTTTGTTTATTTATATTTTGGATTTTTGCACTTGTGCACAGAATGGACAGTGTGCTTAATCAGCACGTCTCTTGGGGGCTCCTGTATAGACTCTGTGTACTGGCTTTAAAAACATCTCAGTCCAGCGTTCTGCTCTGTGCAGGATAGTGCGCTGGAGATGTAGCCTGCCACGCCCTACGCCTACGTCCTGGCTTCCACAGCCATCTTGCTGCCTATACTTGGTAGATTTTATGTCTTTAACACTTCAGCGATACGGAATAGAGACAGAAATGTAAGTGATCGTCTTCACAGTCCTCTTATGAACATTACAACCAAATGCACGTTTATCATAAGTTTTAGGACCGAGCCCAGCTTGCTAACCCAAGTTGTAACGGCTGTGACTCGTGTCCCAGTGGCGAGGCAGGTGTGAATCAGCCTCTGCTATGAGTCGTGATTGTGATGTGATCATCTCCTTCCCTCCGTCCCGACTGTTTACTGCGGGAGCTGCTCCTCTCTGCACGCCTGCCAGTCCTGCACATGGAGCTCCGCCTCCTCATGGGGGGAGGGGTCTCTTGATTAAAAGGCAGCATGTTTAATTAAATCCTCCTGTGGTAGTGCCAGGCCACGGTCCCCCTGCCTGTGATTACGCCTCCTGGCACAGAGGGCCTTGGGACCGCTGCCCTGTGGATCCCACCAATATGGACACACACACACACACATGGCCATCAGCCTGCTGGGGCTAAGGGGAGGTGAACACATACATACACACTCTCCAATGGCGTCTTTTTGTTGTTTGAAGCTGGTCTCTCCTCAGCTCTGCACTGAGTTAATTGTTTACGCGTCTGACAGCATGAGTGGGCAGTGAAGAAAAACCAGACTCCACACAGACGTCTTATACTCTTTATACATGATAGTCACCAGTTAGGATATACATATTTATAATACTACAGTACCACGGAGATACACGTACAGGTTCACTATTTACGGTGAGCTAATCTGCAGGTGGGTTAGGTTGGTGGGTTACGGAGAGCCCGGCAGACACAGGGGGGCGGGTTTCCCTTCCCCACATGAAAGGCAATACTTGGGGATTTATCTTAAATAACTGAGAGTGAAAAGTAAAAAGTTCTAGAGACACAATGTGTGTGAGGATTGGTCTTCCTCTTGCCGTGTGTTAAAGGCTAGCCTTCTGCGCAGTGGTGTGTGGTAACTGGTGAGGCTCAGACGTGGTAGTGGTGCTCGCAGGCTGCTGGCCTGGGTAGATGTGGAGCTCCAACGCTACCCAAACTCCTCCTCCTCCCTGCCGATGCGCTTCCACAGCCCCGCCCACAGCCAGGCAGGGGGAAGGCGGTCCTTAAGGTCACTCCTGTCTGCTCTTGGCTGTTGGAATACAAGCAGTGAGCGAACACCTTCGTGAAAGACCTGAAGCAAAGCCTTAAACGTGACTGGCTGCGAGATGCATCTCTGGACAGAGGAGTGCCTGAGGCAAAGCTCCGCCCTACTGACCCTTGACCCTTGACCCTGGCCCCTCCCCCACCATTCCTGAAATCAGCAGCATGTCATGTCTGCAGTGGTCTCTAGGCACCAGGCAGGGTGGTGAGGCTGTTAGGGTGTGGCTATCATTGATATGCGTCTGTAAGAGAGTAGTACAGTATGTTTAGTCTTTACACAGCTTTAACAGAATACAGTGATGACCATCAGTAACACGTAGGGTTTTTTGTACTTTTTTCTTTCTTCTCCTCCCCCCATTTCACTTTAAACTCTTCAGCTGCTCTGCTTTGGGAGAAGCTGCGCTCTCCTCGCAAAGAGTTCTCACGAAAAATTCTCACAGAGTTCTCCTCATGAAGAATTCTCACAGAGTTCTCCTCACAAAGAGTTCTCAAAGAGCTCTCCTCTTGAAAAATTCTCGAGTTCTCCTCGCGAAGGGTTCTCCTCGTCGAGTTCTCATCGAGTTCTCCTCACGACGGGTTCTCCTCACCAAGAGTTCTCACAAAGAATTCTTCTCATAAAGAGTTCTCCTCACAAAGTTCTCAAGAGTTTTCCTCATTCATGGCTTGTTTAGGTTCATTATTGCTTACAATAAATAAAGCAGTACATGAACAAGAAGTGGTGAGGACAAGGAGAGAGACAGAAAGAGACAGAGTTCAGAGTTCAGAGGAGAACAGGACCACTAGCCTGAAGTGTTGGCCATCACCGTGTCTAACAGTCAGACCCAACAGTCAGACCCAACACTCCAGAATCTTGGCGATGAAGGAGACTGTCGGTGTGTCTCACACCACTGAAATGAGAGTCTGAACATGGCCGCCTTGCCCTGCTAACACCGGCACAACCTTCAGGACAGAGCAGGAGCTCCTCACCATGTCTGCGAGATCTTCCTGCTCCACTGATGGTCAGATGTTTTCAGGTTCTCTTGTTAGCTGTAACATATCGGGTTTAGCAGGGCAGAGACAGGGGCGGCTGAAGACCACAGACCTGTGGTGGTGACTTAACTATCACATTAGTAAGACAGACATCATATACACGTCCCCAAATGTTACTCACACGTATACACACACGCGCACACATCCACACACCACACACATACATATATATATGTACATATATGTAAGTTTACTACAATAGTATTCTATGCGCCATTTGGCCCATGGGGATTAAGGAGAGTGAAACTTTTGTGTGATAGAGGAAGGGAGGGAGGTCAGAGGTCACCTTCCCACTTCGCTGGCTCTTTACAGACGGTTGTCCTGAGAGCAGCACACAGCAGACTGCAGTTCAACACTGGCACCAGAAAGCACGAACTCTGCGAGGTTTTATCTCCGAATGCACCATGTGGATTAAGGACTAATGTTTTTGGCGGTGTGGATTCGTGATGTGGGCACGGTTATGTAGCGGAGACACAATCGGTGAATGACTGAAAGATGCTGCTGGTTCTTTAACTATATGTATGTGCGTTTATCGTTTCTGCTGTGTGTATATTAGGGATTGTATTTCTGTGGTTTGGTCTCTGGGGAGGCGTGTGAGCAGTAGCTCCTGTGCCTCCTCTGCAGTAGAGGAGGTGACCATCTCTGACCTTCTGACCAACATCTGGGTGAAGATCCTGCTGCAGACCCTGAACCTGCTTACACCACAGTGAAGGGGGCGACCACTCAGTGCACTTAGGAGACGCCTCCACCCTCCTCACGCCCCCCCAACCCCTCCACCCAGGAGTGTCTGCCCCTTCAGCTGGAGCACAACACCGCCTCCTCCAGCAGGAACTGCTGCTCTCCGCCCTTTGGAAAGCCCGACGCATATAAAGCAGCTTGGATGTGCTACTAACGAGACCATCTTAGCCAGGTAAAGAGACGTTTTTGATCTGCTCACGGGTGTTTACAGAACAGGTCCACTACACTCCTCCGATTTTTAAAGGTTATTCTGGAGAAGGTGTTCCAGAGGGTTTCAGTACAGATACATTCCACAGGATCCTGGCAAATATCATGTTATGCAAAGAATCTCTTCTGCCCTCCCTGTCATATATCAGTGTGTGTGTGTTTGTACATCTTAGTAGACTGAATGGTGTCTGTGATGGCGTCAGCTGGCTAGAGCTGAGGGCTGAGATGCTCTGTGCAGGACGCATGGAGCTGGACTGGGCTAACGGGACGGGCTCTGTGCCAACACTGCCTGATGTGTGTGTTTAGCGTGACTGGGGGACAGTTTCGTTCATGTTCTCGCTCTAAACGTGCCCTGCTATATCCATCCGCCCATAAACAAATGTCTGCAAGGAGTGGATTAAGGGTGCTGGTCCAGATGGAGACTCAATATTGGTACAGCCTATAAGTATCAGTACAGCCTGTGAGTATCAGTATAGAGTATCAGTATAGCCTGTGAGTATCAGTACAGCCTGTGAGTATCAGTACAGCCTCTGAGTATCAATACAGCCTGTGAGTATCAGTACAGCCTGTGAGTATCAGTACAGCCTGTGAGAGTATCAGTATAGCCTCTGAGTATCAATACAGCCTGTGAGTATCAGTACAGCCTGTGAGTATCAGTATAGCCTCTGAGTATCAGTACAGCCTGTGAGTATCAATACAGCCTGTGAGTATCAGTACAGCCTGTGAGTATCAATACAGCCTGTGAGTATCAGTACAGCCTGTGAGTATTGGTGGAGTCTGAGTAACCTGTAAGTATCAGTATAGCCTGCATGTATTTCTATAGACTTGATCACCACAGACTGAGTTTTGGTACAGATTATCTGTATAGACTGTGTGTATTCTGGAGCTGGGATTATAAAGCTAAACATGTGTGTGTGTGTGTGTGTATCAGTGTGTTGAGAGGATGAACTGGCATGGTTAATAAGGGATCTTTTAGCATATGAATTACAAAGGCAGGTTGTTTCAGCCATCATGGAGCCCATTTGCTCTAGGAATGGAACTGATAACATGATAACAGCATAGAGCAGCATATGTAACATCTACAGAACGCATTGTTATCTCTATCTAAACTACCATAAGGTGTATACAGAGCAAGAGGAGGAGCGAGGAGTTCAACACGGCACCAGGCCCAGCTAGACGAGTCTGAATAGGAACCTGGAGACGTTATGCTGACCAGTCCTGGTTCATGGTTTTGTTCTGATGTCTTAAATGGGAATCATGGCTATACTGGGAGTTCTGGGAAACTACTGCATGTAGAACTCTGGGGAACTGTGTAGGTCTGTTCCTGTAAAAACAACTATTTGCAAGTCTTTGGTTTCAAAGATTGTAAACAATCTGAATCGGTTTCATACTGCGTCTCTATTGGATAGTAAATGTATTAATTAAAATTGTGACTAGAATCAGTTAAAAAGCAAAAGACAAGCTTCTTAGTTGGTCTAACTGGGGAAGCAGTTCTTCAGATAGCAATAGGAGTAGGAAAACGATGGACAATCTACTGTAGTGTAGAGATTCATAACGTCTGCGTGTCATGGCTGAAATCAAAGTTCTGACTTAAATAGCCACGAGGTTCATGTTGAAAAACCAGGCATGTTCCGGATGGTTCTGGATCAGGTGATCATTCAGCTGTAGGTTCAACATAACCAGCCCACTAAAACCCACACAGTGGCTAAACTAAACTAAGCACTGTGGTGAAGATCCCAGAGTTCATGAAGAACTCTGTCCAAGGGTGTGAAGGGTCACACAGCCCTAACTTCAGAACAGAGACACATCACATCCTGTCGTCTTCTTAGCTCAGAATCACCTCGTGTTACAGGAAACCTTAAGCTTAGGATTGGGACGTTTACATGGGCGGACATGGCGACAGTAAAGTGACTTAGACCATGAAGTGGTCAGGATAATATGCCCATAATGTAGTGCTGCTTAATGATGAAGATCAGGGTGGGTATTATGGTATGGCAAAGCCTGGCGTTACTTTTGACATATTGGCAAATGTTAAAATATTAGGCATTTGTGTGAAAAGAACTGGATGGCATTTTTTGTGTTCATATATGTATATATGTGTGTGTGTGTGTGTGTGTGTGTGTGTGTATGTGAGCTTCATCTTGAGCTGGGTGATAACGCTCTGTGTCCTGTAGCTCCTCTGATAGGCCGTTTACAGCAAGGTGTTCACCAAGGTCATAGGTCAGATTCTCAGTCATAATGAGAGATGCGTTAAGTCGCTCTGGAGTGTCATATGCTGTGAGTGTTGATGGGAATGTATTGTAGCATGAATGGTGGCAGTGTGAGGGCGGTTTGGGGCTTAGAGCCCAGGGTTGTGTGTCAGGCGGGGAAGAGCCACCCCGGGCCTCCTCTCCACGTAGCGGAGCGGGTCGGGCACTGCGGGCTGCAGGCTGTGGCGCTCATGGGCCTTCCCACCCGCACGCTTCCCTGGCCGGCGAGGAGCTCCACCCTCCATCCTCCTCTTCCTCCGCCCCTGCTGGGGAAAGAGAGCCGCAGCCTCCGGCCACAGTCCGTCCACGGGGGGTTGCGTGCAGGACGGTACCGGGGGCTTCCTCTCCGCCCGCTGCCTCCGTCCACACGCCTCCTCCTCCTCCCCGCAGGGGCGCCAGGCGCGGCCCACACCCCCGCCCCCACCCACACCCCCATCCATCCCCAGGTCTGGCCTGAAGGTTCTGCTTGGCGGGCCGCCGGGCGATGGTACCGGCTGGTCCTGGAAGCAGCCGCCGCCCACGAGAGGCTGAGGCGCCGTGTTGCTCAGACTGGTCCTGTCGGTGAAGGAGTCGGTGCGGTCTTCATAGGCCAGGTCGGCGGGGGCGGAGCACTGCTGCAGAGGCCAGCCCCCTCTGGCCTTACCTCCATTCTCCCCTCCCCCATCCTGACACACCAGCTCGCTCTGGAACGACTCCTCATCTTCCTCCTCCTCTGGCTCCACCTCTTCCCCACGCTCCTCTTCCGCCTCGTCTTCCGGCTCCCCGGAGGGTGGGGGGGCCCTGGGGTCCCTGAGGAAGACCACGATGACGGTGATGTTGTCGCTGGAGCCGGCGTCGCGAGCCGAGGCCACCAGCTTGTGGGCCACCATCGCCGTGTCTCCGTTGTTCTCCTGCAGGTGGTCGCTGACCACACGCACGGCTTCGTCTGGGCTCACCGTGTCGTAGAAGCCATCACAGGCCAGGATCAGATAGTCCTCCGAGCCATCCAGCGCAAACACGCTGTGGTCAGCATCGCCGCAGATATACGGCTTATGCTCCGAGTCCCCTACACACACACACACACACGCACACGCACATCAGATCAGGATGAGCAAATTCCTCAATTAAACTCAACTAATTGATGGCCACCTAGGAACATCCGTTAAAAGTTCTGTTAAGGTCAGGGAGCAAAGTACTCAGGTCATTGTTTTAATCGGAATGACACTCACAATTCAGTGTCAGTTGCAAGTGTCGATTGTTAATGACACAAGTTCAGCTGTAAATGTACAATTAGAGTCTCTGTCACGGCGTTCTGCCACCTCTAGTCCTTCATCAGTGGTCTGTCTGGTTACAGGGCGGATGTTGGCTGGATGTGTTTGGGACGGTGGACACACTCTACACCCAGCACAGACGCTGATACGCGTAAAAAACCAGCAACACTACCATTTGATCCACTGGTCCACCAGGCACACTGCTGTGTCTGATCTGTGTCTGATACACCTCCAGGACACCAGCTATGTCAGTGACGCTACTGTGCTGAGATCAGCCTGCTGCCCTGGTGTTGGGCTCAGGGAGCAGGAGATGAAGGGGCGTGTGGGCACTTGAAGCAGGTGAACCCAGTAAGGTGGTCAGCGCGTGAAGATAAGCGATTCTCATACACTGGTGAGTGTAAATTCATTGCCACATGGACAGGTGGCATCGTTAACCCCCCAAGGCTGCTAACAGTCCCTGGAGCTACTGGAGATGGTGGCGGTGACGTAAGCCAACGAGAATGATTTTGGGAAAAAGGCCTGTTATCAGAGCCCAGAGCTTTAAGAGCAAGGTTAATCTGAGTCTTTGTTAATTGCAGACTAATGATCCAGCCGCCCTCAGAACATAGAGACCCAGTGCATGAGGGCCTTCCTGGTTGGTAGCACAAGAGAAGAACTAACAAAGCCAGTGGTGAGTGTTCTTCCTCTCCACTTGGATGAGAGGACTGAGATTCTTCTTACTTCATGCAGAAGCAAAATGGCCCAGAGAGTTTCTCTCACTACTCTAGGAATCCATCGAGGGGAAACTCGTAGCTCGGCTGCCTCTGCCTGTATTTTTTTAATCCTGACACTTCTCTCCGCCTTCAGAAACAGAAGGTTCCTCTCCTGCTGAATACACCACCGAGACTCCGAACCAGTCAGGTGGTTTTGAACTCAGTGTAGTGGTTAAGCCCTTCAAAAAGCTCCACTTGCACATCAAGTGGGAGTTCCAGGCAGTTGGGGGAAATCCAGACTGTTGTAGCTTTGTGCTACTGGTTTAATTGGGTGTGAACCAGGTCCAGAGGCCTGGTGATCAGGGATTCCTCAACAACATCTAAGCTTCTATTTTGGTCCTCTCTCCCTCCCCCTCTCTCTCTCTCTCTCTCTCTCTCTTTCTCTCTCTCCCTCTCCCTCTCTCTTATATCGCTTTTCTCCTCTATCCTGCTCTTCTCCTCTCCTCCACACTCGTACACACTCGTACACACTCTCACACACACACACACACACACCCTCACACTCACTCACACTTTAACCCTGTTATTCTGTGGGCGGCACGAATCTTTGCACTTTTTTCACATCCTCCTACACTGACCTGCTACTCATCACTAGCAGAATGAATCCAGCCGTGTTGCAATGAGCAAATACGTTTTATGTTACATAACATTGGCAGAGAGGACCTGCGTAAGGTCCTAATCCCAGAAGTGCGATGGGACAGTGTGAGGTCCTAATCCCAGAAGTGTGATCAGCCTATTTATGCTATTTATGTGCATGTGTGAAGTAGTAATCCATGCAGTGTGAGGGAAGTGAGATCCTAGACACTGTCTGTGTGAGGTATTTACCCCTGCAGTGTAACAGACCTGTGTGAGATATTAATCCCTACGGTGTGAAGAAGAGGTATTATTATAAGGCATTGTTCCTTGAATGTGGTAGACCAGTGTGAGGTATCAATCCCTCCAGTGTGAGGGGCTTGTGTGAGGTATTTGTCGCTGCTGGGTGATGTGCAGTGTGGGGTTCTAACCCCTGCTGGGTGATGTGCAGTGTGGGGTCCTAACCCCTGCAGTGTGAGGGGCTTTGTGTGAGGTATTTGTCGCTGCTGGGTGATGTACAGTGTGGGGTGGTGAGGATGTGGTGTGTACAGGGCCGTACCTATAGCTCTTGATACAGATAAGCTCCCATTAACCCGCCACGTCCCAAACCATATCACACACCCTCCCAGAGCCTCGATCCTCTGCTTTTCATCCTAAACACACACACAGTGAAGATTTAATGAAAAGAATATTTTATACATCATTGCCAAAACTGTCAATCAATATGACAACAAAATACCCAGATTTAGCAAGTAGGACAGCTGTAAACCTGCAGAATGCCCTTATATACAGCTGTAAACCTGCAGAATGCCCCTCTGTACAGCTGTAAACCTGCAGAATGCCCCTCTGTACAGCTGTAAACCTGCAGAATGCCCCTCTATACAGCTGTAAACCTGCCTGCTGTAAACCTGCAGAATGCCCTTATATACAGCTGTAAACCTGCAGAATGCCCCTCTATACAGCTGTAAACCTGCAGAATGCCCTGTAAACCTATACAGCTGTAAACCTGCAGAAGAATAAACCTGCTATACAGCTGTAAACCTGCAGAATGCCCTTATATACAGCTGTAAACCTGCAGAATGCCCCTCTGTACAGCTGTAAACCTGCAGAATGCCCCTCTGTACAGCTGTAAACCTGCAGAATGCCCCTCTGTACAGCTGTAAACCTGCAGAATACAGCTGTAAACCTGCAGAATGCCCTGCAGAATATACAGCTGTAAACCTAAATAGCTGTAAACCTGCAGAATGCCCCTATATACAGCTGTAAACCTGCAGAATGCCCCTCTATACAGCTGTAAACCTGCAGAATGCCCTTATATACAGCTGTAAACCTGCAGAATGCCCCTCTGTACAGCTGTAAACCTGCAGAATGCCCCTCTATACAGCTGTAAACCTGCAGAATGCCCTTATATACAGCTGTAAACCTGCAGAATGCCCTTATATACAGCTGTAAACCTGCAGAATGCCCATCTATACAGCTGTAAACCTGCAGAATGCCCCTCTGTACAGCTGTAAACCTGCAGAATGCCCTTATATACAGCTGTAAACCTGCAGAATATACAGCTGTAAACCTGCAGAATGCCCATCTATACAGCTGTAAACAGAACCTGCCCTCTATACCTGTAAACCTGCAGAATATACAGCTGTAAACCTGCAGAATGCCCTTATATACAGCTGTAAACCTGCAGAATGCCCCTCTATACAGCTGTAAACCTGCAGAATGCCCTTATATACAGCTGTAAACCTGCAGAATGCCCCTCTGTACAGCTGTAAACCTGCAGAACAGCTGTAAACCTGCAGAATGCCCTTATATACAGCTGTAAACCTGTAGAATGCCCTGTACAGCTGTAAACCTGCAGAATGCCCTTATATACAGCTGTAAACCTGCAGAATGCCCTTATATACAGCTGTAAACCTGCAGAATGCCCTTATATACAGCTGTAAACCTGCAGAATGCCCCCCCTATACAGCTGTAAACCTGCAGAATGCCCCTCTGTACAGCTGTAAACCTGCAGAATGCCCCTCTGTACAGCTGTAAACCTGCAGAATGCCCTTATATACAGCTGTAAACCTGCAGTATGCCCATCTATACAGCTGTAAACCTGCAGAAGGCCCCTCTGTACAGCTGTAAACCTGCAGAAGGCCCCTCTGTACAGCTGTAAACCTGCAGAATGCCCCTCTGTACAGCTGTAAACCTGCAGAATGCCCCTCTATACAGCTGTAAACCTGCAGAATGCCCCTCTGTACAGCTGTAAACCTGCAGCTGTAAACCTGCAGAATGCCCCTCTGTACAGCTGTAAACCTGCAGAATGCCCTTATATACAGCTGTAAACCTGCAGAATGCCCCTCTGTACAGCTGTAAACCTGCAGAAGGCCCCCCCTCTGTACAGCTGTAAACCTGCAGAAGGCCCCTATATACAGCTGTAAACCTGCAGAACCTGCAGCTGCCCATCTATAGAAGCAGAATGTACAGCTGTAAACCTGCAGAATGCCCCCCCAGCTGTAAACCTGCAGAAACCTGCAGCTGTAAATGCCCCTATATACAGCTGTAAACCTGCAGAATGCCCTTATATACAGCTGTAAACCTGCAGAATGCCCTTATATACAGCTGTAAACCTGCAGAATGCCCCTCTGTACAGCTGTAAACCTGCAGAATGCCCTTATATACAGCTGTAAACCTGCAGAATGCCCCTCTATACAGCTGTAAACCTGCAGAATGCCCTTATATACAGCTGTAAACCTAAACCTGCAGAATGCCCTTATATACAGCTGTAAACCTGCAGAATGCCCCTCTATACAGCTGTAAACCTGCAGAATGCCCTTATATACAGCTGTAAACCTGCAGAATGCCCTTATATACAGCTGTAAACCTGCAGAATGCCCCTCTGTACAGCTGTAAACCTGCAGAATGCCCTTATATACAGCTGTAAACCTGCAGAATGCCCATCTATACAGCTGTAAACCTGCAGAATGCCCCTCTGTACAGCTGTAAACCTGCAGAATGCCCCTCTGTACAGCTGTAAACCTGCAGAATGCCCTTATATACAGCTGTAAACCTGCAGAATGCCCCTCTATACAGCTGTAAACCTGTAAACTCTGTACAGCTATACAGCACCTCTCTGTCTGGTTTGTGGGGTTTCATCAGCTCCACTGCTTGTCCTTTCTTGACCAGCATGACCTGCGAGTCCCCGAGCCAGGCCACATGTAGGGTGCGACCCCGAAGAAAGGTCACAACCCCAGTGGTGCCACAGCGCAGGTTCTGTCTCACACACACCCACACACACACACACAAACACACACACAAGTGGACATATTTGTGAATTATGCATCTCTCAGTACCTGTGTGTACCTGGGTGTGTTAGACTAGAGAGAGGGGGAGAGAGAGGGAGGGAGTGAGAGAGACAGAGAGAGAAAGAGAGAGAGAGGGAGTGAGAGAGAGAGAGAGAGAGAGAGAGAGAGAAAGAGGGAGAAAGAGAGAGAGAGAGAGAAAGAGAGAGAGAGAGGGAGTGAGAGAGACAGAGAGAGAGAGAGAGACAGACAGAGAGACTTAGAGAGACTCATCCTAACCTCTCGTGAGGCCTTCTGTACAAAGCGCTCATCTGTGAGTTTGAAGGCACGGCAGAGAGCTTCTCCAGGGTCCTGGCTGAACATGTCCTGTTTGACCAGGTTCACGTGCAGGTGGTTGGCAGCATATGTAGCAGCGTCTACTCCTCCATGGCCATCGAACACAGCGAAGAACGCCTGGTCCTCTTGATCCTGAACACCCCACCGAGAGCTCCATCATGAACCCCCAAAACTGCCTCCTCTCCATCTCACTCCCTCTCCACCCCCCACCCACTAAATTCAAATTCAGATGGCTTTATTGGCATAGACTGTGGTTTACATCTGTTGCTAAAGTACTGAGCAGCATACATGTGATTGACAATAAAAGGGATAAAAATAGAACAAAAATAAAAAAGAACCAACAAATAATAAATAGATGCACACAACGCCACACGCGTTAAATTCTGACTGGTTTGGTTTGAATTAAAGACCCTTTTTCTCTTGTGTCTTTATATTTAGAACTAGAGAGCAGAAACTGGTGTTGTTTTCCTGTTTGTGCTGGGAGGCGCTGACTGCTTGTGTTCACTGCCCTCGTCTCTAATCCTTCTTGTGTCACCCATTTTCAGCACTGTACACTGAGTCTGTACGTTATCAGACTGTATATTATCAGACTGATCATTATCAGCCTTTACTCTGTCAAGGTTTGTCTTCTTTTTCCTCTCTGTTGATTTGTACTTCCTGTTCTCTCTGGCTGAATCTTCCATTTCCCCCTCTGTCTCTCTCTGTTGTCACGTATGGTTCCACCCCTCCTGTCAGTCCCGTCCATGTCGTCCATTTAGCCACGTCTGGATCCGTCCCTTCAGTCAGTCCTGTCCATGTCTTCCGTTTCTCCTCACCTGGTCTATTGTGTTCACGTTAGTCTCTGCCCTCTTGGTTGCTTTCAGGTGTTTCTTGTTAATGATTTGATTTGTTTGGTGTATTTATTCCCTGTGTTTGAGGTCCCTCTTTGTAAGTCAATGTGGTGGTTCCCTTGGTTTCTATGCTCATGATCTTCTAGTTTGTATTTGCTGCTAATGTGTTATATTGTGATTTCTCTCTGGTTTCATGTTTAGGTTTCTGTTCTCTCCCTGTGTGGTGACTTAGTATAGATGTGTGTTCCCTTGGTGTTGTTATCCTTTGTGTTTTATTCCCTGTTATGTGGCCTTGGCTCACCTCTGCATTATTCCCAGTTACCCTCCTGAGTATCTGTATGGTTATTATTGTCTAGCTGAGTTAGTTGTTCTCTTTGTCTTTGTTAAACTGTGTTAATCTGTCTGGTTCTTGGTCTCTTGTTCCGTTGTACATTTATATAAAAGCATTCTGTCTCCTCGTGCTCGTGCCCTCTGGGTAGGTACGGCTCGGCTAGCAGAGGCTACTAGGGTTGTACGTGTTAGCACCCCAGTCAAGAAGTCCTGCTCTCCTCAGCACTTGTCTCCCTTCTAGCTCCCCACGTTACATCTGTCTGTCTGTCTCTCAGAGGCCTGATCTGTTCTGGTTTGGCAGGAAGTGATGCTGCTTCAGCCCATAAGACCAGCGAAAGCTCTTCAGTTCCCAGTGACCCCACACTAAGGTGGGGTGGATAAGGTCCTGCTCCAGACAGGGACAAAGGCTCCACGCCAGTGACCCCACACTAAGGTGGGGTGGATAAGGTCCTGCTCCAGACAGGGACAAAGGCTCCACGCCAAACTGAACATGCTGCAGCGGGTGGAGATCTTACAGCCTCCATCTGCATCCGGCAGATCTGTCTAGACTTCAGCTAAATGACTCATTGGAAACACGGTTATCTTTAGTAATGCATAATATGTATGTCTCAAAGCCCAGTAAAGCTCTGTATGCAGGTTGGCTCGTTCAGAGGAAAGGGCTATCCTGGTGGGTGTGGCACTGGGAGGGGCTTTGTGGCCTGGTGGGTGTGGCACTGGGAGGGGCTTTGTGGCCTGTACCTGCAGGTTAAAGAGGCTGTTGAAGTCGGGGATGACCACGTGTCTGTCCTCCATCTTGCGACGCATGTTTTTGATGGCGTGGATGGAGGTCTCGTAGTAGGTGTGGGTGCGGCGGCGGGTGGGGAAATTCTTCAGCCAGGCGCAGCAGATCTCACACAGCTTATTAAAGACCAGACGTGCCACATTCACTGCCTCCAGCTCTACATGTGGAAGAGCCGTGCAAACATCGTTAATATGCAACACACTCAAACACAGACACGTATGCACACAGCTCATGGACTCACACACATATATATATATATATATATATATATATATATATATATATATATATTTGTGTATGTGTGAGAAAACTATATATTACACTTATATATTGCACACATATTACACTTATTTTCAGAACACTTCAGATGTGGACAGTGTGTCTCTCCTTTAAGTAATAACATGGACAGTGTGTCTCTCCTTTAAGTAATAACATGGACAGTGTGTCTCTCCTTTAAGCGGTAACGTGGACAGTGTGTCTCTCCTTTAAGTAATAACATGGACAGTGTGTCTCTCCTTTAAGCGGTAACGTGGACAGTGTGTCTCTCCTTTAAGTAATAACATGGACAGTGTGTCTCTCCTTTAAGCGGTAACGTGGACAGTGTGTCTCTCCTTTAAGTAATAATGTGGACAGTGTGCCTCTCCTTTAAGCGGTAACGTGGACAGTGTGTCTCTCCTTTAAGTAATAACATGGACAGTGTGTCTCTCCTTTAAGCGGTAATGTGGACAGTGTGTCTCTCCTTTAAGTAATAACATGGACAGTGTGTCTCTCCTTTAAGTAATAATGTGGACAGTGTGCCTCTCCTTTAAGTGGTAATGTGGACAGTGTGTCTCTCCTTTAAGTAATAATGTGGACAGTGTGCCTCTCCTTTAAGCGGTAATGTGGACAGTGTGTCTCTCCTTTAAGTAATAACATGGACAGTGTGTCTCTCCTTTAAGTTTTTGATGCATGACCCAGCTCACGTTTTACCCCATGAAAAGCTAAATGTGTGTCTCTCATCTATCTGGTCATCCACAGACACACATGACTGATAAATAACTGCTCTACTCAAGAAGGAAGCTGCTAAGACATCATGTGAAAAGCCAGCACATGTATGTGCACACACACCAGCAAACATACATAAGCACCCACACTTCCCTACACACTACGCTCTGAGCACTGTACTACTACTACTGTAGTACACTGTGCCGCTTCTATTGTAGTACACTGCACTGCTTCTACTGTAGTACACTGTACTGCTTCTACTGTAGTACACTGCACTGCTTCTACTGTAGTACACTGTTGCTTCTACTGTAGTACACTGTTGCTTCTATTGTAGTACACTGTTGCTTCTACTGTAGTACACTGCTGCTTCTACTGTAGTACACTGTTGCTTCTATTGTAGTACACTGTACTGCTTCTACTGTAGTACACTGTACTGCTTCTATTGTAGTACACTGTACTGCTTCTACTGTAGTACACTGTACTGCTTCTATTGTAGTACACTGTTGCTTCTACTGTAGTACACTGTTGCTTCTACTGTAGTGTAGATGGCAGCAGCTCTAAGGCCAGCAGTCACAGGCTCTTGCAGAGGGAGATGAGCACTGCCTGGCTCCACTGAGGACCACCACACACACACTCACACACACACACACACACACACGCACATACTCGCTGGAGATGCTTAATCTCAAACTCATCCACCCACTCAGAATTCAGAGAGAGGCAAAATGCTAGCCCTCAAGGTCATGTCACTGTAAAATAAGGGACTTTTACAGTGTAAAAAGTATTTTACAGTGTGAAATCACGTTCTGCTAGCTAGAGAGCTGCCTGTGCACCTGATCTCAAGATTAATCCAAATACTTCCACAGGTTAGTGTAATCTAAAAGAGCATTAACAATAAGCAAACAATGTTAGTGTAATCTAAAAGAGCATTAACAATAAGCAAACAATGTTAGTGTAATCTAAAAGAGCATTAACAATAAGCAAACAATGTTTATGAAAGTGATTATTATTTTCACTATTTTTCTATGTTGCTCATATGAGATAAAGAATCACAATGGCCATGTTTAAAATATAGTACAGTATCTCTGACACATCCACGCCACTAGATGTCAGTATAAAGGCTGGTTCATAATATGAAGAAGAATCAAAAATGTACTTATTGTTCCTTTAACAATAATCCACCATTAATATCGGATTATTAGCGTTCAGATGTAATCTACTGAGGATTACATCAGCATACTGCCTTTCTAGGTTCATCAGTAACCCAGCTCTCTATCGAACAACTTCACACAGCTCTCAGCCGCTCTCTTAGGGACTACGAGAGTCTCTGGCCTGAAGAAAACATGTCTAAGAAAACTGAATGAGACACACAGTGAGAATGAAACACTAATCACAGAAACATCTGGAGCCCCGAGGAGAGTAAAAACAGCAGTGTGAAGCCAGAGGTCAGACATTAGATCAGACATTAGATCAGACACCAGATCAGACATCAGATCAGACATTACATCTCTCCTCGAATTCGCCGGAATGCGCTCTAGAACTGTAACAATCATTGTCGCTTCCAATTCCTTTGCCATTTCTATTCGAATATAGAAAGTTAAGAAAGCAATTCAGGCCAGCGTTAAGTTGGTAAGTGACCTGAATACACAGTCAAATAGGAGAGTTTAAATTGTGCTGAATGTCCTACATTCACTCCAAACCCTGGCTGATTTCAGTCGGCTGGCAAAACTTCAGGGCAGATTCTCCTTCTGTTCCAGCCTGTGTGAGACCTAAACCCATCTCCTCTCAGGCTTTCAGCGGTGGCTACAGGTTCGTTCCTTAGAGCGCTCCTGTATATGATCTGGGGCTTCTGTGTAATCATGCCTTTTGCATGGCAAGTCCAAGGCTGCCCAGAGGATGATGGGTATTCCTGTTCTGCGTGGCTCTTGTTGAGGTTTCTTCTTCATATCTGACTGCGAAATCACTCTGTGACAGTGTCTATTGTGGTCCGAGCCCTGAATAAAACATCGTGGACCTGAACTGGGCCACAGTGTCTGAAATACGCAGCAGTGTCAAACACAGTGTCAGAGTATTAATGATTTTCAACACTGTGATTTACATATCAATGATTCAAGAAAGTAAAGAGACTGTTAGTGGTTTTTAAATATGTAGATGTGCAGAACAGACGTCTGTCCTTTCAGACAACTCCATACTGAAGAGGATGAAGAACTTGACATTTGTATGTAAGAGCAACTGAGTGTGTGACTTGTAAAAGATTCTCTGTGTCCAGTCCGCTAAACCACTATGGGACAGTGAGGAGAGGTTCCTTCTAGAGCTCCTGTTCGGGATGTAGAGCGTGCGGTCTGCAGAGATGGTACGACCCTTCTAGAACACCTGTCTGCAGACGTCTACAGAGATGGAACGACCCTTCTAGAACACCTGTCTGCAGACGTCTACAGAGATGATACGACCCTTCTAGAACACCTGTCTGCAGACGTCTACAGAGATGGTACGACCCTTCTAGAACACCTGTCTGCAAACGTCTACAGAGATGGTACGGCCCTTCTAGAACACCTGTCTGCAGACGTCTACAGAGATGGTACGACCCTTCTAGAACACCGTTCAGCAGACGTCTACAGAGATGATACGACCCTTCTAGAACACCGGTCAGCAGACGTCTACAGAGATGGTATGACCCTTCTAGAAAGCAGCAAATGAACAGAGTGGTAAGATACTCACGAGGCAACGAAGGTGTTTCTTTGCCCTCCTCAGTGTTCTTGACTTGATGGTATATGGAGAGATCACTCTGCAGAATACTGTCAGCTGTGCCTCGAGACAGGCCTGCAGCTAGGGAGAATGGACAGTTACTGTAAAACAGAGAGAGAGAGGGAGAGACAAAGAGATTGAGAAGAAATGAAGAGAAAGAGGAAGAGAGTGATAGTGTTACTCATTTGCCATACTGATGGTAGGTAGTAGACGGTTCTCTGAAGGAGCTCTGAGGCTGCTAAGGTTAGAGCTGCGTTATGGCTGGGTCATGGTGCGCCTCATAGTTGGGTTATGGCTGGATTATGGCTGGGTTAAAGATGGGTTATGGCTGGATTATGACTGGGTTAAAAATGGGTTATGGCTGGATTATGACTGGGTTAAAAATGGGTTATGGCTGGATTATGACTGGGTTAAAGATGGGTTATGGCTGGATTATGGCTGGGTTAAAGATGGGTTATGGCTGGATTATGACTGGGTTAAAGATGGGTTATGGCTGGATTATGACTGGGTTAAAAATGGGTTATGGCTGGATTATGACTGGGTTAAAAATGGGTTATGGCTGGATTATGACTGGGTTATAACTGCGTTATGGCTGGATTATGACTGGGTTAAAAATGGGTTATGGCTGGATTATGACTGGGTTAAAAATGGGTTATGGCTGGATTATGACTGGGTTATAACTGCGTTATGGCTGGATTATGACTGGGTTAAAAATGGGTTATGGCTGGATTATGACTGGGTTATAACTGCGTTAAAGATGAGTTATGGCTGGGTTATGACTGGGTTAAAGATGGGTTATGGCTGGATTATGACTGGGTTAAAAATGGGTTATGGCTGGATTATGACTGGGCTAAAAATGGGTTATGGCTGGATTATGACTGGGTTATAACTGCGTTAAAGATGAGTTATGGCTGGGTTATGACTGGGTTAAAAATGGGTTATGGCTGGATTATGACTGGGTTAAAAATGGGTTATGGCTGGATTATGACTGGGTTATAACTGCGTTAAAGATGAGTTATGGCTGGGTTATGACTGGGTTAAAGATGGGTTATGGCTGGATTATGACTGGGTTAAAAATGGGTTATGGCTGGATTATGACTGGGTTAAAAATGGGTTACGGCTGGATTTTGACTGGGTTAAAGATGGGTAACGGCTGGATTTTGACTGGGTTAAGGATGGATTATGCCTGGATTATAATTGCCCCTTTACCAGAGAGATGGTGAGGAAATGAAGCACCAATCTAAGGTAGATGGTGATGGGATTAAAAGTAAGACAGAGATTGAGATATAATGGCCAAGATTACAGAATACTTTGTTTAATAAACAAATGTGATATTCTGCTAAAACAGACTGACCACTGCAGAATACACAGAGGAACTACCAAGTGAGGAATTAGAGTTTTACAGGTTTTGCAATGCCACAGGTTTACCAGCTGGTACAGTGACGTCTGTCATGCATGAACTTGGACACTCAGGAGGAGTTCGCTAGCGGACACCAGCATCTATGCTCACTCCAACTCTCCACTTAGGAGAAGTGTTGGAAGGGATGAAAATTACAGTCACGATTGTAGCACATATTATGAAATCATGGCCCGTGAGTCTCTTCCTCACAGAGACCTTTAGGGTATTACATAAGAACTGACAGCCATGTGTGAGAGAAATTATTATGATAATTTCATCTTAATCATGTCATTATATTATTTCAGATCAGCATGAACTGTATGATTTAGTATAAGTCATTCTGACTAGCAGAAGGACCATAATCTGTTAGTAAGTGTGATTCAGTGTAACCATGAGTCTTATGTTTAGCTCACACATTTGTATATGGACAGGGTGAATAAAGCCCTATGTCATCCGTTTGACAGTAGTCTGCCCAGTCGGGCCTTCGGCTGTCTCCATGTATAACTGAGACATCAGTTTCTTCGTCGGAACCTAAAGGAAGCCCCATATCTGGAGATATACACATGAAGACAAAACAAGCTATCAGGCGCCTGGTCGCGTGACGTGCTGTTTTCAAGGCAACTTGGCTGCCGGAATTGCTCATGTTGTGTTCTTGTAATGTACTTAAGGAGGGAGCGCCCCTCTCTTAGTTATGGAGAACTTCGTACTAGGCTAAGCTCTCACTTTGCTTTGCTACTTTCTTTATTTACTTTTATTTATTTCATATTTTATGCCTTTTAATAAATTACTCATTTAATTCAGTTAACCACGTCTGAGTCCTCAATTGATTTTCAGAAATTTCCACGACACATGTTACCAAGCAGAATCAGCTTAATGGATGCTGAGGATCCACTTAGAACAGAAAAAGATTCAATGATAAACACACACACACACACACACATCTCTCCTAGGATATCTTCAGTCCTCATGTGTCCATATTAAACTGATGGAGACTTTATCAATGATGAAGACATTACTAATGATGACGACATTACTAATGATGAAGTAATACCACAACTACCCCCAAACTTCTAGTTTTACCCCTAATAGCAAAGTGAAGCAAATGATCTGAGCAGAGTAAGATAGGCTATCCCCTCACTCCACCCAGAACTGGTCAGCAGATCAAACCATCTCAGTCCTTTCCCTTACACACTGTCTAGAACTATTGTGTTCACTGTGTCAACGTGGCATGCTTGTCAGAGTTCGCCAGAGTCCTGACAACATTCTGGAGCAATAATAACATCAGCCATCTCCATATCCCGCACCATGCAGAGACCGCCATAATAACCTCGTCCTGTCATGGCTCCAGACTGAGACCAGAATGGTCACCTAGGCAACTATTAATCGTGCTGAAATTTCATTTGTGTGAGTGTATGATGGTTTGGGCCTGCCACTTTTAGATCAAACCCAAACTGCTTTCATTTGGAAAGGGAAAAACATCCATCCAATCTCCACTTGGAGCACTGACAGGTAGAACGACTCAGCCAATCAAAATCTTCAAAAACAATGAAAGCTGTGCAGCTGGACAGTGATTGGACTGCCAGTTCTCACCAGTCCAGTAAACGTTTTCACATTTCAGTTCTAGAGTTAGAAGCTAATCTGCACGTAATGCTGGAAGCTTTAGTTTCAGTGCCAGTTTTAGGTTGCCAGTCAGTCCTACAGCCAGTGACCCACATGTTTTTTGTCGGTTATAACGAAAACTACAAGCTGTTTTTATTAAAGATGGCGATACACCAGATTTGTCTGCTCACCTGTACAGGCGGCTAGCTACGCCACTTTATCACCAGTGCAGAGCGAAGGTTTATCAGGTGTGTTTTCTTTTAAAATGATATCTAACAGATTATATAAATGATATATAACAGATTAGATAAATGATATATAACAGATTATATTAATGATCTATAACAGAGGATTATCTATTTTCTATAAGTCTCGAATCTACATTAATGTAAAACTAGAGTATGCTAAAGGCAACTATTCATCAACATGAAAGAATACCTGTAAAAAAATAATAAATAAATAAACATTGATGTGCTTGTATGACCAGCTGGGAAACTTGGTAGCCCCAGTGTGACCAGTGCAAAGGAAGCCTAGAGCACTGAATACCCAGTTGGATGTTTTTAGGTACATTAAGGCATAAGGGCCGTTGTCTCAGTCCTTAGGCGCAGGCTAATGCAGTAATTTTGTCCCATGAACCCCTGTGTTTTCCAATGTATTGTATCCAGTGTGGAATCACATGATGTAGCATCATTAGTCTTTGCTCAGGTGAGCCAACGTCACTCTCTTCTATGCGCTTGCATCCACAGCAACATGGAGGCTGACAACTGATGCTTTTCTGTATCTATGACAACACTGACAAGGCTTTGCCGTGACTGTGTTGCTGTGGGGACGGATGGTGTGGTGGGAGGAGAGCAGTTGCTAAGACCCCCCGTCAGGCCACAAGGGATTATGGATATTAGGAAAAAAAACCTGGATATGCAGCAGATCCCGTTTTACACACAGACACACACTGCAAGAAACTGGAAACAGCTCTGTGGACAGAAGGAAAGTGGAGTGTCTCAAGGAGCCCTCAATGACAGCCTGCTCTAGATGTGGAGGAGTGGCTCTGAGGAAAAGGAACACTCACACACACACACACACACACACACACACACACACACACACACACGCACGCACGCACGCACATGCACACACACGCGGCTAGGAACAACAGGTCCTCAGTACAAAGATGCCACTACATCTTTCTCAACGGGAGTTTAGATTCCCCTGGGGAGTGGGGGAGTTTGGAGGAGAAAAATAATAAAGACAAAATGATTCATGTGATGAAGCAGCAGGAGAAGGAGAGAACCCCCCCAAGGTCTGTTCCACACCTTATACCCCAGTACCCCATGTTTTATTACCATCACTGGGTAATGGACACCACAGCCTGTTTGATAGCTGTAGATGAACAGGTGAAAATGTACACAGAGAAAAGAGATAGAGAGATGGTGAGATGGAGAGACAGAAGGACTAAGAAAAAGAAAGAGAGAGACAGAGAGAGAGAGAGAGAAAGAGAGCATGCCAGTTCCCCTCACATTCTGGGACCCTCCTCCGCATTTCCATTCATAGAAATCATCTCTTTTCTCCCTCACACACACACACACACACACGTCACTGCCTGATAGGGAGGAGGTGGTGAGGTGGTGAGTCCTAATTGGCTGAGATACTTCAGCACGTCAAAGCTTAGCCAATAGGAAGTGTTGTTTTAGTGAACAACACAGCTGAATCAGATGCATGCAAAGGAATGAGGATTAAAGAGACAGAGAGACAGAGAGGGAGAGAGAGGGAGAGAGAGGGAGAGAGGGGAATGGGCTTCCTATGGGCTTCCTGCTTCTTTCACTCATGATGGTTTAACCATCCTGTCTAAATGTGTTCAAGGAGTGTAACTGTGAAAGATGAAGTTATGTGCAGACTATACTCTACTACTACAATAAACACTCTACTACTACAATCCACACTCTATGACTCCACTGTTGTACAGAGAGAGACAGTTCTTCACTGCTTTACACAGAGAAATGCAGTTCTCCACTGTTGTACACAGAGAGAGAGAGACAGAGAGAGAGAGACAGTTCTCCACTGCTGTACACAGAGAGAGAGAGAGAGAGAGAGAGAGACAGTTCTCCACTGCTGTACACACACACACACACACACAGAGAGAGACAGTTCTCCACTGCTGTACACACACACACACACACACAGAGAGAGACAGTTCTCCACTGCTGTACACACAGAGAGAGAGAGTGAGACAGTTCTCCACTGCTGTACACTGACAGAGAGAGAGAGAGTGAGACAGTTCTCCACTGCTGTACACAGAGAGAGAAAGAGTGAGACAGTTCTCCACTGCTGTACACAGACAGAGAGAGAGAGAGAGAGAGAGAGAGAGAGAGAGAGTGAGACAGTTCTCCACTGCTGTACACAGAGAGAGACAGTTCTCCACTGCTGTACACAGACAGAGAGAGAGAGAGAGAGAGAGAGAGACAGTTCTCCACTGCTGTACACAGACAGAGAGAGAGAGAGAGAGAGACAGTTCTCCACTGCTGTACACAGACAGAGAGAGAGAGAGAGAGAGAGAGAGAGACAGTTCTCCACTGCTGTACACAGACAGAGAGAGAGAGAGAGAGAGAGAGAGACAGTTCTCCACTGCTGTACACAGACAGAGAGACATTTGCCCCCTTCACCAGTATATCACCATTATAGTGGCAAACATGAGAATGGAAACTAGAACGGAATTTACTTCCATAACATGATGTATTTCTGGATGATTCAGGGAAAAGGGGGAACATGATTTTATCCGTTGGCGTTTGATTGGATCATGACAAATAAAATCTGAATGTAAAATCTAATGTGCAAGAAAATGAATCCATTACACTATTTACACAGTGATAGATGGTCAGTAGAATATTAATTTAGCAAGAGTGAATCTGTATACAGAATGGTGTCTGCTGTTAAAATAATCACACCTGAACACCTGGAACATGTTGTTCTCCAGTTCTCCACTGTCTTCAAAACATAAACATTTATGCCAAATTTGGGCCTGTTACCATGGCATTTGAGTATGGGGAACGAGGGTATTTGTAGCAAAAGACATGATAAAAATGACATCATGAACGACATCGATGACACCATGATGACATTGTGAATGACATCGATGACACCATGATGACATTGTGAATGACATCGATGACACCATGATGACATCATGAACGACATCGATGACACCATGATGACATCATGAACGACATTGATGACCACCATGATGACATCATGACACCATGATGACATTGTGAATGACATCGATGACACCATGATGACATCATGAAGCGACATCGATGACACCATGATGACATTGTGAATGACATCGATGACACCATGATGACATTCATGAATGACATCGATGACACCATGATGACATCATGAGCGACATGAATGACACCATGATGACACCATGATGACATTGTGAATGACATCGATGACACCATGATGACATTGTGAATGACATCGATGACACCCGCGATGACATCATGACGATGACGATGACATCATGAACGACATCGATGACACCATGATGACATTGTGAATGACATCGATGACACCATGATGACATCATGAACGACATCGATGACACCATGATGACATCATGAAGCGACATCGATGACACCATGATCATGATGACATGATGACACCATGATGACATCATGAAGCGACGATGACACCATGATGACATTGTGAATGACATCGATGACACCATGATGACATCATGAACGACATCGATGACACCATGATGACATCATGAACGACATCGATGACACCATGATGACATTGTGAATGACATCGATGACACCATGATGACATCATGAACGACATCGATGACACCATGATGACATTGTGAATGACATCGATGACACCATGATGACATTGTGAATGACATCGATGACACCACGATGACATCATGAACGAAATCGATGACATCATGAACGACATCGATGACACCATGATGACATTGTGAATGACATCGATGACACCATGATGACATCATGAACGACATCGATGACACCATGATGACATCATGAACGACATCGATGACACCATGATGACATCATGAACGACATCGATGACACCATGATGACATTGTGAATGACATCGATGACACCATGATGACATCATGAACGACATCGATGACACCATGATGACATCATGAACGACATCGATGACACCATGATGACATTGTGAATGACATCGATGACACCATGATGACATTGTGAATGACATCGATGACACCATGATGACATCATGAACGACATCGATGACACCATGATGACATTGTGAATGACATCGATGACACCATGATGACATTGTGAATGACATCGATGACACCATGATGACATCATGAACGACATCGATGACACCATGATGACATTGTGAATGACATCGATGACACCATGATGACATTGTGAATGACATCGATGACACCATGATGACATCCATGATGACATCATGAACGACATCGATGACACCATGATGACATCATGAGCGACATCGATGACACCATGACACCATGATGACATCATGACGATCGATGAATGACATCGATGACACCATGATGACATTGTGAATGACATCGATGACACCATGATGACATTGTGAATGACATCGATGACACCATGATGACATTGTGAATGACATCGATGACACCATGATGACATCGTGAATGACATCGATGACACCATGATGACATCGTGAATGACATCGATGACACCATGATGACATCGTGAATGACATCGTGAATGACATCGATGCCATTTGATTTCAGGTTGAGTTTAAACTTCTATTGATTGCACTGGCAACAGTTGATGATTACATGATGATGTTCATGATTGACATTTCATGTCAATAAAGCTTTCTGAATTTGAATTTGAGAGAAGAAACAAGCGGATTGTGTTGGGGAGCCACTCTGACGTCATTCTGAGTAACTGTGACTCAAACACTGCAGCATAGATGCAGAATCACACACACACACACACACACACACACATGTATCTCTCTCCTCTCCCTTAAATGATACAAAAAACTATTAGAATATTGAAATCATATATACTGTATTTAAATCAGACATGCCTGATTATGATGATTGTGTGTGGAGTGACATTGAGAAAAGGCAGAAATATGGAAGGGGAGTGGAGAGAGAGAGAAAGAGGGAGAGATGGAGAAAGAGGGAGAGAGATGGAAATACTTTTATAATTATTCTTTTATATGTATGTGTGATGTTGAAATCATTTAACAATACAAATGTAAATTTGTCATGTCAAAGAAAAGCTTGAACTCCACAAAAGAGAGAGAGAAGAAAAGATAGATTGAGAGAGGGAGGGAGATATGGAGAGAGAGAGAGAGATGGATGGACAGAAAGGAAGAAAGATGGAGAGAGAGGGAGAGAGAGAGAAAGCCCTAAAGACCCACCACCAGGAACGTTCAGTTGTCCTTGACTGTTTAAAAATCTTTCTAACACCACACGAACGTATATGTGTGTGTGTGTATGTGTTTGAGTGTGTGTGTTCATGTGTCTGTAATTGTGAGTGTGTGTAAGTTTGTCCTTTGCACATGTAGCTCTAACCCTCAGAGTCACTTCATGCTCCAGTTAAAGGCAGAGATTACACAACACACACTCGCATGGTCCACACTGCCCAGGGTGTGGGAGAATACGTGTGTGTGTGTGTGTGTGTGTGTGTGTGTGTGTGCTGTACTGTTTCCTCACTCCCACTGGGGGCATGATCAGGACAAGCTGATATTCCAGGGAGACCATTTTTGGAGTGTGTACGTGGGTGAAAATGGGTTTGTCGTTGCCTGTTGAGTGCTTTGGGTATTTGAATATTTGGATGTGTGTGAGAGAGAGAATGTGTGTGTGTGTGTGTGTGTGTGTGTGTGTGTTGTTAGGAATGCAGGTAATCTTTGTTGATAAGACAGAGATTATTAATAGCAACATGCAGGTTTGCATTCAACCACATCTGCACCCAGCTGATCGCTCTGTTGTCCCATAACAGCACACACACACACACACACACACACACACAGGCGCGCACATACATACACATTATGGCGATTATAAAATGGTGTGCTATTCCTCTCTCCTCTTTATCAGGGACCTGAGTACAAACTCCTGCTCCCTTCCCATGGGAGAGGGTGAGAGAGAAGAGTGAGATGAGTGAGAAGAGTGAGAAGAGTGAGAAGAGTGAGATGAGTGAGAAGAGTGAGAGTAGCCAGCAGGAACTATATACCACTTCCTGTTTCTAAATATCACTTTCATTCCAGTCATTGGAACTCCTCTTTGTGCAGGGGTGGAGCTAACATGGCCTCAGTGTGCAGGTGACCGTGGAAGTCAACACACAAGCCCCAACACACAAGCCCCAACACACAAGCCCCAACACACAAGCCCCAACTCACAAGCCCCAACTCACAAGCCCCAACTCACAAGTCCCAACACACAAGTCCCAACTCACAAGTCCCAACTCACAAACCCCAACACACAAGTCCCAACACACAAGTCCCAACTCACAAGTCCCAACTCACAAACCCCAACACACAAGCCCCAACACACAAACCCCAACACACAAGCCCCAACACACAAACCCCAACTCCCCCTCCCTTAAAGTCTCCTTCTTCATGTAGACCAACAGTGCTGCTAAGCCTCATGTTTGACACAAAGCAGAGTAAAGGGTTTGACAGGCAGTAAAGGGTTAAGATTAGAGTGGAGGTTTAGAGGACATGAGGGGTTAAGATATCAGTGTAGCCTGACAGGCAGTGAGGGGTTAAGATAACCGTGTAGCCTGACAGGCAGTGAGGGGTTAAGATAACCGTGTAGCCTGACAGGCAGTGAGGGGTTAAGATAACCGTGTAGCCTGACAGGCAGTCAGGGGTTAAGATAACCGTGTAGCCTGACAGGCAGTGAGGGGTTAAGATAACCGTGTAGCCTGACAGGCAGTGAGGGGTTAAGATAACCGTGTAGCCTGACAGGCAGTGAGGGGTTAAGATAACCGTGTAGCCTGACAGGCAGTGAGGGGTTAAGATAACAGTGTAGCCTGACAGGCCGTGAGGGGTTAAGATAACAGTGGAGCCTAATTGGCAGTGAGGGGTTAAGATATCAGTGTAGCCTGACAGGCAGTGAAGGGTTAAGATAACAGTGTAGCCTGACAAGCAGTGAGGGGTTAAGATAACAGTGTAGCCTAACAGGCAGTGAGGGGTTAAGATCACAGTGTTGCCTGACAGGCAGTGAAGGGTAAAGATAATAGTGGAGGCTGAGAGAGTTTAAGATTATGAAAGCAGGTGAAATCCCCATAGGTCTCTAGGTGGTACCACACGCAGTCCTGCCTGGTGCAGGGAGTCACTGTGTGATATCTGGGATCACTGGGTCTTCAGATGGTCGTGTTTCTCCACTGGAGTTATAGCCACTGTGTTTAAGCAAATACCCCCTCCACCCCCAACCCCCCTTATGGAAAGCAGAGCTGCCGCCAGCGATGTTTGCTACAGCACACACACACTCCCAACCAGCACCATTCAGCCATAATGTGGAGGAGTGACCATCAGCACGCTCACACAACATCACGCCGCTCTGCGCTTCAAGTCATTATGGTAATTTGCCACAGCACCCATCTAGAGAGACGACATCAAATCAGCAGTTTTTCTCTGGAGAAACCCTGTGATTCCCTCACTTCATTAGGCCGGGGGTTTGGGTGGGGGTTTGGGTGGGGGGGCTGTGTCCTGGGCCGTGGTCAGTGGTGGTAGGGAGCATGTGTGGGGTCTTAGATACTCTTACTGTTCATTAAAGACATCGTTATTAGACTGAATGACTCAGACTGCAGCTATATCCTTCACGTTCAGCACTGCGTGCTCACATTCACATATTACTGAATATTAATATTTCACGAACCAGGACCTAAATATATACAGCAGGAATACAGGAACCAGATTCTAAATATTTTATAGCTTTACAGTGTGACACACGAGTGTGACTGAGTGTGTGTGTGTGTGTGTGTGTGTGTGTGATAGTGAAAATGTGGATGGAGTGATTCAGTGAGCACCACAGGCACGTTTTACTCAAGTGAGGCTGACCTAGTTGGGCCAGCGACTACAGCAATGTGGGCTAGAGTGACTTTGATGCACAGTCCTGCTCCTGGACCCGGCCGCTGCCCCCAGAACAGCCCGGCCCAGTAAAAACACGGCTCACTTTAACTGAGCAGCTGGGCAGTAGACTTGTCCATATACAGGACATCTGAGTAAGTGGGACATGGACTGTTTATTAATGCCATAGGGACACCAGCCAGTAGGGTCAGTGGTAGGACTGAAAGTGCCATATATCAGATACGCCCCCTAAACTCCATCGTAGAAGCTGAAGGGCAGAAGCGTCTCTACTGCCCACGAGGGGCCTTGCTCGAGGGTGTCTAGGGCACTTGGAGTGAGTGTACGTGAAGAAGTGAGCTGTGCACTGGAAGCCGCTCTCCGGCTCCTCTGAGTACCAAGCTAATCGGTTCCAGTTTCAAGGTTGTCTCCGTGGCAACGGCGATGCTGGAGGTAGGCCTTGCGGATCAGTCATCGACTGGCTGAGTGTTACACTTTCACGCTCACCATCACACAAATTAACCCTGTATCCCTCCAGCAGACATTTCCATGGCAATGGTTTCCTTAAAAGGCACGATTGCGCCATAACCAGGTACAATGTTACTGGAAAATATTGCTGTAACACTGTAACACATTGCCATGGTTACAATGTAACACTTGAATATACTGAATATCAGTGTGTAGGATCCCAGTGGTCCTCTGTACACTGTATGCACGGCTGTATGCACTGGTGCTGCTTTATTTACGTACATGTCCACCAGTAGCAGTGCAGGTCTACAGTAGAATGTTGCCATGTCAACAGCTGCAGTTGTAGTCCTATATATATTTACATAAACAAGTTAACATCAGCACTGGAAAACCAAACCAGATGAAACCAGTTTGGCAGTTGAGACAGATTATTTCCTGGAGTCTGACAGAACTGGTTGCACAAACAGATCCTGTTCTTGCCTCCTTCCTCAGTTTTACCAACCCAGGATTAGGACTATAATCCCCAGATTACGGCTGGGCCTGCTCCTTGTAGTGGTGGTCTGGAAGGCCTGAGGTCTGTGCTGCTGGGGGCCCTGTCCACACAGCCAGCAGTGAAACAGAAGCCCCTCCCCCTTTATGGCCTGGCTCCACCCCCACAACCCTGGGAGGAGGAAGACAGACTGGCAGAGGGAAGAGCCACAGTTTGCCATACAGCTTCCCCATATTCTACCATATTGTTATACACAACACCCGTACTGATCATAACCATTCACACACACACACACACACACACACACACACACACACACACACACACACACACACACACACACACGAATGCAAGGACAGATTTAAATAAGCACCCACCCAAACAGGACAAACTGTGCTACACCCTGATGGCAGCTCACCAAAACCCCATCAACATGCAGGACAAGTACTCAATACCACAAGCGCCCTACTGCACAGGGTCTGCACACACGGCAAGCCTTCTGGTAGGGGGTAGGAGCCCCCCCAGGGGGGTAGGGAGCCCCCACTGGTAGGGGGTAGGGAGACCCCACTGGTAGGGGGTAGGGAGCCCCCACTGGTAGGGGGTAGGGAGACCCCACTGGTAGGGGGTAGGGAGCCCCCACTGGTAGGGGGTAGGGAGCCCCCACTGGTAGGTGTAGGGAGACCCCACTGGTAGGTGTAGGGAGACCCCACTGGTAGGGGGTAGGGAGACCCCACTGGTAGGGGTAGGGAGCCCCCACTGGTAGGGGGTAGGGAGACCCCACTGGTAGGGGGTAGGGAGCCCCCACTGGTAGGTGTAGGGAGACCCCACTGGTAGGTGTAGGGAGACCCCACTGGTAGCGGGTAGGGAGACTACACTGGTAGGGGTAGGGAGACCCCACTGGTAGGGGGTAGGGAGACCCCACTGGTAGGGGGTAGGGAGACTACACTGGTAGGGGTAGGGAGCCCCCACTGGTAGGGGTAGGGAGACTACACTGGTAGGGGGTAGGGAGACCCCACTGATAGGGGGTAGGGAGCCCCCACTGCACTGGTCCGGATGATGATAACACCCTTAATGCACAGACAGTCCAACAGGAAAAGCTACTAAACTTGAACAATCTTACATTTTTTTCTCTCAGGTAAATCAGCAGACAGAGCTAACATTGATTCTAGAAATCCTTCAACGAGCCATTTCATCGCGCACTCTCATTTATTTAAAATACACACAGATCGATGTTACCAGAACGCGCCCGCAACCAAGCAGCAACACGGCGTCTCAGTTTGTCACCCCAGTGAAGGGTGCGAGTGTTTTCACTGTCTTCTCTCACATTTTACTGATTAGTCAGGCCACCACCGGCATCTCCAGGTGGGGCTGCTACACTGGGCTTCTGTGCAGTTCTGTGTTCTTACATCAGTTTGCTGATGTAAGAATTTCACATAAATACATCTTAAAACCTGTACAGGCAGCTATTTAAAACATCACGTTAAATTCTACTACTCTTCTTACTGACCAAAAGCTCTGTAGGTTTGTGTCTGCAGATGTGTTTTGAGCACTATGACATCAGTGTGACAATAAGGCATGCGGTGAGCAGCATCATCATCTTTAGCTCCTCCCCTCCCCGCCCCCTACGCATGTCAGTGGAAGACTGCGTCATTCTCGTCTTGCTGAGATGCATTTTACATCCCAGGAGCAGAAGGAAGCAGCTCATTGGTTCAGAAAGCCAAGCTCACTGCTTGTGCTACCCGGTTCAGAGCCAAGGGACTGTGTGTGGGCGGGTGGATGGACGTGTGTATTGTGTCTCAGAGTGTTGTGTGTATGTGTAATCAGCATATCCTCATTTGTGCAAAGTCTAAATGCCTGGTGCTTGGTCTTATAGCAGAGACTCTCTCTCGGTCTTATAGGTAACTGACTATATTTATTCTTTAGCTGTAAATCATGGTCATCTGTAGATCAAGTACATCTGGAGATCAAGTACATCTGGAGATCAGGAACGTCTGTAGATCAGTAACGTCTGTAGATCAGGAACATCTGTAGATCAGGTGCACACCTTCATTTCACCCATACAGGAAGCATCTCTCTTTAAGGTATCTGCACTGGAGACAGTTATGTAGACTTTATGTTGGTGCCGTTATTACGTAGAGTATAATGCAGCCTATATGATGAGGGCAGTGCTATTTAGACAGTATGATGCAGGCACTCTGGTACCTGTGTGGACGCTCTGTTGGACATTGTTTGGTACCTGAGGGGACAGATATGCTCTGTTTGGCATCTAAGAGAACAGGTGCACAGTTTGGTACCCCGACGGGACACTGTTTGGGACCCGATGGGATGGTCTATTTGGTTCCCGATGGGATGGTCTGTTTGGTTCCCGATGGGATGGTCTATTTGGTTCCCGATGGGATGGTCTGTTTGGCACCTGAGGAAACAGGTCTGCTCTGGTTGATGTCTGAGAGTACAGGGACATTCTGTTTGGTACCTGAGGAGATGCTCGGATTGAGTGGGCAGATGGACAGATGGAGGTGATAAGATGTCATGACACAGTTCTGAAACTTGACATGCTAGAGCATCTTAGTGAAAGATACCCAGAGTCAAAGATATCCAAGAGTTAATCACCTCCCAAAGCAACCGAAATCTTTTTGTGCCATTTTTTAAAAATCTAATTTTAAAATGTTCTTATAACTAGTTCATAACAAGTGCTACTCTGTGTTGGCATCTCGTGCTGAGGCTCCACCGCTAATGTGAGTAGCGTGTGAATGTGGCAGGCATCAGAAGCTCTGCAGCCTGCTTCTCTTCATACACAGACCCTGATATGTAGGCTCTCCAAGACCCCAGAAACCCCCATACCTCTCCGATGCAGTGATGAGTCACAGCATACGCCCCGTGGAGCGTGTCTCCCAATTATCCCTGGTGACTCAGATTCAGGGGTGTGTGTGTGTGTGTGTGTGTGTGGTGGTGGTGGTGGTGGTGGTGGTGGGGGGGGTTGCGGGGGAGAGGGAGTCACGGCGAAGCTCTTGACTGAAGCATAGCAGCTAATCGCAGAGCTTTGGGGTGGCTCAGTACGTCAGCATACCACTTATTATGACTCAGCCCTCGCACTGTGTTGCCCTCTCTCACTCCATCCCTCCCTCGCTCTCACTTTCTCTCACTCCATCCCTCCCTCGCTCTCACTCTTTCTCTCACTCCATCCCTCCCTCGCTCTCACTCTGTTTCTCTCACTCTATCCCTCCCTTGCTCTCACTCTGTCTCTCTCACTCTATCCCTCCCTCACTCTCCTCCCTCGCTCTCACTCTTTTTCTCACTCCCTCTTCCTCCCTCTCTCTCTCAGTCACACTTGTTCCTCATGGACACTCTCTCCTTCTCTTTTCCTCTTTCACTCCATCTCTTTTATGCTATTTTCTTTCTATTTCTCAGTCTCTGTAAATCCCCCCCCCACCCCCCCATGCGTAGGTGGTGTGGTCGGGAAAATGCCCCTCCCCTTTTCTCTATCATGAATGCTAAACCTCTCCCCCCATAAATGCCCCTCTCCTTTTCTCCATCATGAATGCTCCACTCCTCCCCCCATAAATGCCCCTCCCCTTTTCTCCATCATGAATGCTCCACCCCTCCCCCCATAAATGCCCCTTATGAATGCCCCTCCCCTTTTCTCCATCATGAATGCTCCACCCCTCCCCCCATAAATGCCCCTCCCCTTTTCTCCTTTATGAATGCTCCACTCCTCCCCCCATAAATGCCCCTCCCCTTTTCTCCATCATGAATGCTCCACCCCTCCCCCCATAAATGCCCCTCCCCTTTTCTCCATCATGAATGCTCCACTCTTCCCCCCATAAATGCCCCTCCCCTTTGTCCCACATCAGCCTGTATCTTCACATGGCCTCTCTGATTAGCTGTGAGCTCATCACTTTCTTTCAGAGAGTCTATAGACCTTTAACAACAGAACCCGGGACAGAAGTCATCTCTGAATCACCTGAGTTTCACCTGAGTCACAGTGTGGAAGAATTTCACCTTAGTCATAGTGTGAAATAGTCGCAACACGACAACTGTAGCGCATCGTTAGTTGATTGAAGAGAGAAAAGGTGTCACGCACTGTATCATGTATTTACACTGCAGACACACACACACACAGAGGAGGAAACGACTCCGCATCAATTAAAGCTCTCGGTAACCGGCCACACCGAGCATCAGTGTAGATGTGCCAAAGTGAATATCTGAGCTGGAAGAAGCTTTGAGGGGGAATGATTACAGCCTGCTGCTTTGACAGAGATTAAACAGCAAACATCATGTTTAACTGTGTTTAACTGTGTTTAACTGTGTTTTGTTGTCATACTAAAACTTTCAGAACTGACTTACTGTAGTCGTGTTAATAGATAATAGTGCCAGTTCCTGGTGTAAACTTGATGTCGGGTTTCACGCAGACAACCTGAGACCCTAACACACACACACACACAGAACGGCTGAAATCTATACCTCTCCCACTGAAATGCTGAACTGAGTCAGTGTATGATATGGGGGATCATTTCAGTGTCTCTGTGTAGGGGGCGGGGTCACCATTATAATGAGCGCCAAAGCATTTCTATGGGGAACCTACGGCAGAGTCGCTGTATTAAACATTTCCCCAGCGACAGCACCCAGTGTCATACCACACCCAACAGCCACAGCCATTAGAGTGTTTGACAGGACAGAATTGGATCACAATGTCCACAAATGTCCCTTTCACTGCCTGACCCAGATATGCAGGCTAACTTTAGGGCACTTGCTTCAACAATGAGCTACAAGTTTCCATCAAACATGAAAACTGGTCATACTGTGTGTATGACTATTCAATGCTACAACTACGTTAAAGCTACTTTATATTAGCTTTAAAGACCTTTAGGGTAGTTTGGTGTTTTTAGGACAATAAAGTGGTGTCTTTGGTGTTTAAGAAAAGTGCCTTGACCCCCTGAAACACCTAAAAGCAAAGAATAGAAAATATTACATAATCAAAACACCTTTAACAATAACAGTGAAAATGAGACATTACACCACACACACTTGACATTAATAAACAAATGAACAGATACTGGTGAAATCGATTTTCTAATGAATGATTGCAGTTTTAATCTATTCAAATCAAGTTCTGATATTTGCTGATATTCTAATATAGGGGAGGCTATGGACCAATTATCAATTAATGAGGCAAAAAAGAAAACATGTTATATTTCCAGATTAATTTTCATCAGTAACTCTTAACAAGGCCAGCCTTCACATTAAGGGAACATACGCATATTTACACACCTCTAAGCCTAATTTATATCAAACATTTGAGAGAAGACTAGCTACTTGTACCCTCCAGACATCCCCAAACAAACTACATTACCCATAAACCCCCTGTTTGAGCCAGATCTCTGATTTATTAGAATCACCTGAGTCTAGTTATTTGTCTAATCATAGGCTCAATCTGAAATGGCAAACGTAAGCACTACGCACTAGAATTCAATGCAGTACGTTCTGCTCAACCGTTAAATCAGTACGTTCTATCAGTAGGCGACTGGGCAGTATGTATACAACCTCGGACATACTACGTCTGCCATTTTACCTATGTCATATGACGTCACACGATCATAGTGTGATAGGGATCATGGGACAGGACAGTGTGCTGCAATCGCATACTTCAAAATGGCTCCCGATTCAGTAAGCCATCCGGGTACGTGCTGGCTATGCTTTGTGGATCTCCCTTTTTGCAATTTAACTTGTTTACCAATGTGCTTCCTGAGTTAACGATGACACTGTTGTACTAGACACTGCATTGTCTGGGACACCCAAGAGGTAGAGAGGTAGCTGTGTATGCTCTCACCAGACACCTTCATAAAAATCAGTACTTCATCAGAACCCCCGGGGTTATTAGAACTCCTGGGTTATTAGAACCCCTGGGTTATTAGAACTCTTGGGGTGTTAGAACTCCTGGGTTATTAGAACTCCTGGGTTATTAGAACTCCTGGGTTATTAGAACCACCAGGTTATTAGAACTCTTGGGTTATTAGAACTCCCAGGTTACTAGAAACCCCGGGTTATTAGAACCCCTGGGTTATTAGAACTCCTGGGTTATTAGAACTCTTGGGGTGTTAGAACCACCAGGTTATTAGAACTCTTGGGTTATTAGAACTCCCAGGTTACTAGAAACCCCGGGTTATTAGAACCCCTGGGTTATTAGAACTCCTGGGTTATTAGAACTCCTGGGTTACTAGAAACCCTGGGTTATTAGAACTCCTGGGTTATTAGAACTCCCGGGTTATTAGAACTCCCGGGTTATTAAAACTCCTGGGTTATTAGAACTCCTGGGTTATTAGAACCCCCCAGCATTGGTGGAGCATGAGGTTCTGCTGGCGTCCAGAGCCTGTGGGGTGCAGGCAGCACTGGGGAACAAGCAGATGTGGAAGTCAAACTGCAAGGCTGGATCATGTAACCGACCGGAGCTGCTACCAAAGACAGGCCCAAGGTACTGGAGTGGGAATCGATAAACACACTCTGTTGACTTGCACTGCTCAGGAAAAACAACAGTTTCCATAAAAAGACCCTAAAAGGCAAGATGAAGCCGAGCAGCTGCCCTGGGGCCCAGTGTGTTGGGTCTCTGGTCCTGACCAGCCAGATCAGACTGGCATCGGCAAACCACAGCACAGCGTCGATGGAAAGGTCTCATGGCCAATACAGCAGTGTTCCATCAACAACAAGCACTTCTGATATTAACACAGAGGAAGATCTACAGTCTTACGTCAGTCAGTCAGAAGAAGATCCCAAAACAAGCTAAACTTTTTCAAACATACTACGGTATAGACCTCAAGGCTCTGGGAGGTGGTGGAGTGGCTGTCAGATCCGATCACAGAGCGAATGGGTTCTGGGGACTGGGGACTGAAGAAGACAGAGACAATGTAAGGTCCATTTACATTTACATTTACGGCATTTAGCAGACGCCCTTATCCAGAGCGACTTACAAAAAGTGCTTCATTTAGGTGGTTTTCACAGTAAAAAAAACACCATGCCACTCAATGAAACTACCACTGAGGCACTTGTAGCCGAGCACAGCGAGGGGCCCTCATCCCACTCCTGTCCCACACTTATAAAGCGTACGGCGGATAACCTGAGATGTGTGTGAGCATCAGAGATCCAGATTCAGGAGGCTTCAGCTGCTGAATGTAGGTCATCTCCACTCATCAGCCTGCTTGCAGCCCAGTTCTGTAGCCTGGGGACTATGTGTACAGAGCAATGATTGAGGTAGGTACACACACACACACCCACACACACATACACACACACACACACACACACACACACACACACACACACACACACACACACACACACACACACACACACACACACACACACACAGTGTGTAACAGGTCAGAACCCTTGCTTTGCTTTAGCTAGTCCACTTTCTGTGTCCTTAACAAGGTCACTTTCAGACGTTGTGTTCTTCAACACTGGAACTCTCATCGAGTCATGGCCTCACTACCATCCTAGGCCAAATCAGACCGGGTCAAATCAGACAAGGCCGAATCAGACAAGGCCGAATCAGACTGGGCTAAATGCAACCAGGGACAAATCTGACCAGCCTCTGTCCATCCCCACAGCCACAGTGAGGAGCAGCTTGGTCCTCTGTGTAGGAAGCCTTTACACAGCAGCGTGTAATCCGCACTGCTGTGGCCCCCCCGGGCGCTCGGGAGTGACCACAGAGAAAAGCAGCATGACACCACTTACCACCATTTTACATGGGGCCAGAGGAAAGATGGAGTGAGTTTAAACAACACAAAAGAGAAGGACATCTGTGAAAGAGAGAGGAATAGAGTTGGAGAGAGACTCTCTGTGTGTAGAAGAGTATAAGAGAGAGAGGTATAGAAAGTTGGAGAGAGACTCTCTCTCTCTCTCTGTAGAAGAGTATAAGAGAGAGAGAGGTATAGAGAGTTGGAGAGAGACTCTCTCTCTCTCTCTCTCTCTCTGTAGAAGAGTATAAGAGAGAGAGAAAGAGAGTTGGAGAGAGACTCTCTGTAGAAGATTAGAAGAGAGAGAGAGAGGTAGAGAGAGACTCTCTCTCTGTGTAGAAGAGTATAAGAGAGAGAGAGGAATAGAGAGTTGGAGAGAGACTCTCTCTCTGTAGAAGAGTAGAAGAGAGAGAGAGAGGTAGAGAGAGACTCTCTCTCTGTGTAGAAGAGTATAAGAGAGAGAGAGGAATAGAGAGTTGGAGAGAGACTCTCTCTGTAGAAGAGTAGAAGAGAGAGAGAGGTATAGAGAGTTGGAGAGAGACTCTCTCTCTCTCCCTTTAGAAGAGTAGAAGAGAGAGAGAGGTATAGAGAGTTGGAGAGAGACTCTCTCTCTGTAGAAGAGTAGAAGAGAGAGAGAGGTATAGAGAGTTGGAGAGAGACTCTCTCTCTGTAGAAGAGTAGAAGAGAGAGAGAGGTAGAGAGAGACTCTCTGTGTAGAAGAGTATAAGAGAGAGAGAGGAATAGAGAGTTGGAGAGAGACTCTCTCTGTAGAAGAGTAGAAGAGAGAGAGAGGTATAGAGAGTTGGAGAGAGACTCTCTCTCTGTAGAAGAGTAGAAGAGAGAGAGGAGAGAGAGAGACTCTCTGTGTAGAAGAGTATAAGAGAGAGAGAGGAATAGAGAGTTGGAGAGAGACTCTCTGTAGAAGAGTAGAAGAGAGAGAGAGGTATAGAGAGTTGAAGAGAGACTCTCTCTCTCTCCCTGTAGAAGAGTAGAAGAGAGAGAGAGGTATAGAGAGTTGGAGAGAGACTCTCTCTCTGTAGAAGAGTAGAAGAGAGAGAGAGGTATAGAGAGTTGGAGAGAGACTCTCTCTCTGTAGAAGAGAAGAGAGAGAGAGGTAGAGAGAGACTCTCTGTGTAGAAGAGTATAAGAGAGAGAGAGGAATAGAGAGTTGGAGAGAGACTCTCTCTGTAGAAGAGTAGAAGAGAGAGAGAGGTATAGAGAGTTGAAGAGAGACTCTCTCTCTCTCCCTGTAGAAGAGTAGAAGAGAGAGAGAGGTATAGAGAGTTGGAGAGAGACTCTCTCTCTCTCTGTAGAAGAGTAGAAGAGAGAGAGAGGTATACAGAGTTGGAGAGAGACTCTCTCTCTGTAGAAGAGTAGAAGAGAGAGAGCAAGAAACCAGAAGAGAAAGTAATTTTAAGAACAGACTGGTGATGTCAACTGTCAGGCTTAACTGTGATTACATGTGCTTTCTGGCTTTGGCGCTGGTGCAAGACAATAGCATATAATCATCATCAAACTCAACAACTCCAAAGGACGTACACACACACCAAAGGACTTACACACACCAAAGAACTTACACACACTAAAGACACAAAGGATTTTAGACTAGGTTTTTCAGATATGAAGTATACAGTTAACTGGTATATGTTTCCCAGTACATCTACAGCATATGCTACGCAGTACATGCAGAATTCACATCTCATGTACCACTCTGAAGCCCAGCAGATCACCTGTCATGAACGTTGCTAATTACCCGTTATATGAAGTTCTGGTAGATTAGGAGCAAACCCCTCTGTCCTTCACTGCTGCCATAAGCTTGTGCACTGTGAGACAGGAACACGTCATCGTTCTGGAGGCAGAGGTCCCTGGTCCCTGGTCCCTGGTCCCTGGTCCCTGCCTACGATTCTGCCTCCAGTGTCCTGTGGAGTGACAGTTCTGTGGCACTCGGGTTACGCAAAGAACCACAGCAGTACATGCATGTTGAGTAACACGCTATACTACCAGTGTTCCAGTGTAACCACAGCATGAAATTACAGTGTGGTCACACTGAGTAGCATGGGCGTGGCCAGGAGCCACCTAGGGGGTGGAGTCAGACAGTAGGGACCCGAGCTGCTGCTGGGACAGCCCTGCGTTCTAATCCTACAGCAGCCTGGGGATTAAGGGATTATTGCTGAAAGTGGCTGCTCCTGATCAGTGAAGGCCACGTCATAGACCTGGTGTGTGTGTGTGTGTGTGTGTGTGTGTGAGAGAGAGAGAGAGTGAGAGAGAGAAAGATGGGTTGGGACATTAAAATTGAGGGGAAGAGAGATGAAAAAGGGGGAGAAAGCAAAGGAGATGTAGACTAAAAGAGAGGAGATATAGATAGAAGAAAGAGAGAGAGAGAGAGAGAGATTGCCCACTCCTAAACCATGTCTTGGGTGATAAAAGCACCAAGCCAGTACATCTTAACTAAGATGTCCTGATATTGCGCCTGCCTGTCTGACCCTGTATGTGCACCTGTGTGCGTATGAGTGTTTGTGTAGCAACAGGCATCTTGAGCAGCACTCGCTTTGAAGAAAACAAGACAGATGAAAATGGACTAAGGACTCTGGGACAGAAGGAGCATGAGTCAGGAGGTCTCCCGCTGTGTGCGAGCCTGGAGCCCACCGGCCCACAATGCCCTGCTGCTCATGACTGGGATATTGGATTGCCTGAATACGCTAAATGATAAAGGAAATCACTAATGGTGGCTTTTCCCAGTGGTCCGGCGGGCAGCCGCTGATGAGATGCGCTTTAATAAGCGTATTGCAGGGGACAGACTGGCGGAGGACGTGGCGAGCTTCTCCGGCGAGCACCGAGGCGGCGGAACCCAGAGGCTGAGCGAGAGCGAGTGCCCCAGACCCCACTCAGCGTAAGAGCTCGGCGGCCGCCCGCTGAGACGGAGCGATCAATCAACCCTCTGTTCAATTAGCCCTCCCCCAGCTGAGTGAAGGTCACAGACCTCTTTTAAACAAATGAAACACTGCCAAGTAGGGAGACTTGCAGGTTGCTGGAGATGGATTTGTGTTTTATAATAATCTGGCAAGAGCACATTACACAACACACTCAAGCTCTCGCGTGGTTTGTGCTTTAGAGGTTCTTATGTAACCCTGTCCAGGTGCTATTTATTTATTTATTTCTTTTTTTTTTTTTAGATCTGTTTCATAAGTAGAGAAGAGTGTGTTGGTATGAGGACTAATTCCTCTCATGATTAGCTTTCGTATAAGAGGAAAAGAAAATGTGTATGATTTTATTGAAAATGGAATGGGCGCATGTTACAAACCACATCTTAAAGCTGCTGTAAACATAGCACATTCCTGTTAGGCGTTGTCACGGATACAGGAACATACTTTCCTATAAAACGTTGTCACGGATACAGGGACATACTTTCCTCCTGAGGTGACACTCCCTCAGGATCTGAGCCGTGTGAAACGGCTCTGGGAGACTCCTGGGTTTAGAACGAAGCTCCAGAAGAAGCAGAGGGGGATGAGAAGATCTTCAGTGGAGTCCTAATTAATGTCTGTCCCAGAAACAAAATCACCATCATTCAAGGAAGTTAAAATGCAGAGAGAAGTGTGGTGGACTCCCTGCACTGGTCCTGGGGGCTTGTACGGCCGTGAGTGGCCCTAACCCACTCTGCCTGGAGTCTGAGGCCATGGGACAGCTCAACCTGACAACAGAACTAGGACAGTGGATGGATACTCGGAGCGGGCAGTGATGTGACCTCAGGCACACCAAGGTATGTGAGCTGAGCAAACCCTAATCAGTGATCAATCATCGATCATTACTTATTGGGCCTGACACTTGGCCAATGAGAACCCTGTAAGAAAAGGCAGAACTGTGCTGGGTTTTCATCACAGCATCGTAACACGGAGATCATGGTGGAGTAGAAAAGCATGAGAGTGACACACTCACGTAAGACCATCTTAACACTACGATGCTTTTGGGCGACCAGGGATCTGTTTGCTATATTCTCCATATCAATATTCACTTGTCATATGTGTAACATGAGCTAAATGTTTTAACATTCTGTAATTTAGTAGCCTAATCCACCTTTAGTTCTAGGTTCAGCTCCTGTGCAGTAAAGTATATAATCTGACTATATGAATACATGTATATTGTGTCATACATTAAGAACAGCCATTTCAGTTCCCATCTACCCTGTATGACACATCTCCACCCTATAAGACCCATCTCCACCCTATAAGACCCATCTCCATTAGACCCATCTCCACCCTACAAGACTCATCTCCACCCTATAAGACCCATCTCCACCCTACAAGACCCATCTCCACCCTATAAGACTCATCTCCACCCTATAAGACCCATCTCCACCCTACAAGACCCATCTCCACCCTATAAGACTCATCTCCACCCTATAAGACCCATCTCCACCCTACAAGACCCATCTCCACCCTATAAGACTCATCTCCACCCTATAAGACCCATCTCCAGCATGTAGGCAGCCATAGTAAAGGTCGGGCAAAGCAGGTTCACTAATATTTCCCACACAATGCTATTGAAGGTGCTTCCCAAATACTAGTTTAAAAGATGATTGATTTAAGAAGATCATTTAAAAATAAATTAAAATAAGGAAATAATGAAATACATTAAAACTGCAATGCTAAAATAAAGTGCTACAGAAATAATGTGTGAAAGCCCAATTATCAGAATAGTAATAGAAAATAATAGAAGTGTTTGATGATTAAAAAAAAAACACTGGTCCACATTTTATGTGCAAATCTGTGTGTGTGTATGCGCGTGTGTGTGCATGTGTGTGTGTCTCTCTATGTAGAGGGAGTGTCTAATGCTGTGCCAAGGGGCCCTTTGCCAAACTGACCCAAAAACAAAACAGGATCATTTCATCTTAAAAGTGCCTGACCGGCACACAAATAAAATTCCTATTTTAGGTATGTAGAAAAGCCTCTTAGTTTGGTAGCAAAATGTAACACACACACATAATCTAAATACTCCTCAAAGCTCCATATCCTGAAAGCATTTGGAGATCTGATACCCCAAAAATACCCATAAAATAGTATTCAAGAGAAACCTCATTTTTAAAGCTACTATTTAAATTACTACACAAAACACACTAGCAAATGACTTTTAATTTGAAAATAAGATTGTTCACACTTTAAAGTGTCTACAAACATGTGATTTTACAGACCTAAATGAAAGTCTACAGGAGTGTGGAGGAGTCTGCACCAGGCTCCGCCCCCCAGGGAAGCTGCCCACCTACTGGAATCACAGTGCTGACCTGGAAAAGCGGAGCGGACTGAAGCATGTGAGGTACGCTGGGGAAGCAGTGCAGTCTGGGAAAGCAGTGCATTCTGGGGAAGCAGTGCAGTCTGGGAAAGCAATGCATTCTGGGGAAGCAGTGCAGTCTGGAGAAACAGTGCAGTCTGGGAAATAAATGCATTCTGGGAAAGCAGTGCATTCTGGGGAAGCAGCCCTGCCACCTCCTCCTGTCCCCTAATCAGCGAGTTCTTATGCAGTGCAATTTAGTCCTTCGCACTGGTACACCAGCAGAATAACCAGGCCAAATCGAGTCCTCATCAGTGTGTGAGCGTCCGCGGCACTGATCACAGATCAGTGCAAACACGCCCCACACTGCTCAGTGAGGGGGCGGCCGTGCGACATGCAAATACTTCCCCTGGCAGCTACGTCCTCTCACTGCTTCTGTGAGGACATGACAGAGTTGAGCGATGTCTCCAACCCATGTCCAAAGCCCCCGGGGACTGCACGTGTGCCGCACAGCTGTTGGAGACAGTGGAGTTGTCCTCTCCCAGCGCCTGTCTGTCGAATGTCCCAACGGCCTCTGTGGACCCCTCCCATGCCGCATTTGCATCCCCATCCCCGCCTCCCTGCAGGACACGCCTCCCTCCTCTCGCCCCCCTACACAACCCCAAATTCACGTCTCGCCATATTATGCTTCATCAAGGGAATAACATCATCCACCTTCAGCTGCTTGGAAACAAAATATGCTCGGCAAATATAAATGGTTATTGTTTATCAAATATCAAAATACAAGCTAATGTTACACATTAGTGCATGAGGAGTTGACAGTCATCAAGAATGATGTGAAAAACATTGTTGTGACTCATCAGAACATCAGTCTATGCTACAACTAGATGGTCTCATGCCAAAGGAATTCAAATACAGCTTGTAACTTACAGTAGATCATTAGCACCATTTGAGGGAGGCGTCTATTGGTACTTCTGCTTGAAAAATGCTCTCTCTTATGATTGGCCAATACAACAGAGTGGAAAAGGTTGTTCTCCAATCAGAATGTCACTGCAACCATCACCAGATCTATGCTCCAAACGCACTTACCACATACAACCCGTCTCAACATGCAAACATCTACACATAAATATACAAACACACCACCATCACTGTGCAAACACGCACACACCTACAGAAACATGCACACCTACACAAACACACTATCACTATGCCAACAGCCACACAAAGGTACACAAACATATAACCATGCACACAACCACACACAGCAACAAACATTACACCACGTTATAAACACAGAGAACATAAAAACAGGAAACAATTCAATCTCTCTCTCTCAAATGCACGCAAGCACATACACACACAGACACACACTCCCTCTCGCGGATGGAGAATAAAGGGGTTCTCTCCACCTCTTTTCCTTCTCTATTATTAGATCTTCAACCCAGAGACAAAATAATCACACACTGAGCTGAATCACCACTGGGGGGTGAGTGCTTAAGACACGTGTGCTATGGAAGGGGGGGGGGGGTAAGACACATGTGCTATGGAAGGGGGGGGGGGGGTAAGACACGTGTGCTATGGAAGGGGGGGGGGGGTAAGACACATGTGCTATGGAAGGGGGGGGGGGTAAGACACATGTGCTATGGAAGGGGGGGGTAAGACACGTGTGCTATGGAAGGGGGGTAAGACACGTGCTATGGAGGGGGGGGGGGTAAGACACGTGCTATGGAAGGGGGGGGGGGGGGGTAAGACACATGTGCTATGGAGGGGGGGGGGGTAAGACACATGTGCTATGGAAGGGGGGGGGGGTAAGACACATGTGCTATGGAAGGGGGGGGGTAAGACACGTGCTATGGAAGGGGGGGTAAGACACGTGCTATGGAAGGGGGGGGGTAAGACACGTGTGCTATGGAAGGGGGGGGGGGTAAGACACACGTGCTATGGAAGGGGGGTAAGACACATGTGCTATGGAAGGGGGGGGGGGTAAGACACACGTGCTATGGAAGGGGGGGGGGGTAAGACACACGTGCTATGGAAGGGGGGGGGGGTAAGACACATGTGCTATGGAAGGGGGGGGGGGTAAGACACATGTGCTATGGAAGGGGGGGTAAGACACATGTGCTATGGAAGGGGGGGGGGGTAAGACACATGTGCTATGGAAGGGGGGGGGGGGTAAGACACATGTGCTATGGAAGGGGGGTAAGACACATGTGCTATGGAAGGGGGGGGGGGTAAGACACATGTGCTATGGAAGGGGGGGGGGGTAAGACACATGTGCTATGGAAGGGGGGGGGTAAGACACATGCGCTATGGAAGGGGGGGGGGGGTAAGACACATGTGCTATGGAAGGGGGGGGGGTAAGACACATGCGCTATGGAAGGAGAACTCGACTCATCACACACTTCTGCCCCTCAGTCCCTGGACGAGAGGAGTCAGGCTCAGTTCTAAGGTTCCCGCCACTGTGCCACGCTGTGCTCTAATGAGGCCATGCTCAAAACTCTCTGTCTGCTTCTAATCATGCGCTTCACCAATCAGAACACACAGAAAAGCTGTTTGAGACTAGACAGGATTTATGTAAGTGGAATCAACAGTTTACATTACAGCACGTTGTCCAGTTGACATATAAGTTCAAAAACCAGAACATAGAGACAGAATCGCACTGTGTGGCAATGCCTGATGACAGTGTATTTAGATTAAGCCATGAGTAATGACAACTGTCTTAAAACATGTTCAATAACATTTAATGTACATCTGTTTAAGTGTTGAGACTCCTCCTGTTGGTATGGTACAGAGAGAGAGGGTAGGGTAGGAAAAACACCCTGTCAGGGCACATTTGAATGAAACACAAACAGTGAGAACAATGCTTCCTTTGTGGAGTTCAGAGGCTGATGTCTGATCACACCAAGGTACACTGCACAATAAGGTTTGCTTCAGCACACAAAGATGTCACAGCATCTTCAGTACACAGCAGGGATATCTGGCAGCAAACCTGTATCTCCATATGCCGCAAAAATAAAATAAAAATAAAATTAAAAATCCACAAATGATAATGTCATGAAAAAGTCATTAGGTGAAGTAGAAAAACATTTCAGGAAGCAACAATTTTAAAATTGGTTTTTAGACATGAATTATTATGTCTGTAATACAGGCTACATTATGATTTTCTAAAATATACTTGAGTGAATAATACAGGGAATTAGTTTTGCTACAGTTATAGCCTACAAAGTTATATTTAAAAGTTCGTTAAATTAGCTCCTTACAGACACCCGTACACTTAGTTCATGGCGTATTGCAAGTTCTGACCACGATTCTATTCAATTTCAGCGTTCTAATTATAGAAACAGCAATGACGTTTTTCTAGAACGTAACCCCTTCCCACAGATCTCGTGCAGAATTCAATTTACCCCGACATGGTGTTTGCAAAAGCGGAATGTGTGTCTTCGCAGCCTCTCGCAGGTGTGCCGATGCAGACAGAGAAGGCACATTAATGCCGACATCTTGAAAGAAAAGGTAACTGTTTTTCTACAGTATGCACGAGATTAAAGATTTGATCATTCTCGCGGACATGACGCCTCTGCTTTCCCGCTGCCTCTTTGCTGAACCGACAACCCGCTAGCGACCTGCCTTTGCACATAATTCCACTTGGCAATAATATGCAGTATTGAGATTGCAAAGATGTCGGTCCCGTGTGCCCAGGCCAATAATGAATCAAGGTTAGGAAGACGCCGTACTGATGCATCAAAATGGTGACGTCGTGCAACGCAAAAGGTAGGGATTTACCACTACGGAGCCTCGAATTCCCGACACTGAGGAGAGCGAGAAAGGCGGAGGGGTGACCGGGTAGAGGGCAAAGAGGAGGCTTCTTAAACGTGTTTACTCAATACACCTGTCTTACAGCTTTCAAATACAACTGCCGTTGCATGTCTGATACGATGATCATGAAATTTGCCACAATTCAAGACACGCTAACACGACAGACAATGTACAACACACGATCTGTATAAGCAATTCCGGTAACAAATGAGATGTTTGTAATTCTATGCAAAAGTTTATAGATTTTGAAAGTATGGCAAATTCATTTGCAGAAGTGTCACTGTTATACACCGCGCGCTACGCTGACAGCCGCTCTGTTTCGCTCTCATCGGTAACGTTAAAATGAAAGCGTAGTCTACTAACATATAGAACACAAAACACAGACAGTGCTTTACTGTGTAATTCAAATTACACCAAATTACACTAAATTAATCGGCCCAAATTGCTTATTTTTCGCGCACATCATTAGAGAACACCGGTAAATATAGTTCCGTACTTCTGACCATTAATAACTTCTCGGTTTTGCTTTCCCCTTATTGTCATGTAATGTTGACCTGAGTTCACTTTCGTGTAGTGATAAATATAACACTAACAAATAGCGCATTTGAGAAATGAGAGCACATCGATACTTAACTATTTACACAGGTGCTGGAGACACAGGTCAATACATTCCCCTTCTACCTCATCCTCTGAGATGAGGTCCGACATAGGACGCATGGGTAGAGGTCCGTCTTCTTGGAGAGGTGGCCTCATCTCTCGCAAGAAGAGCTCCAAGAACCTTCTGTAGGTTTTCTCCTCGTTGGCAGAACCGGCCATCGCTTCTCATTCCTGGATAGACAAGAGACAGCTCGAACCGGGCAAGAAGTCTCTACTACTTTGAATCATGAGCAGGAACGGCTCCCCAGTTGCGCGAGTTGGGAACGCGCGCGCGTGAACACGAAGACTCGCATAATGGACAGTAGTGACGCAAGAGAGGGGGAGGGAAAAGGCAGAAAATAGATATAACCCCATCACGCAATTCCGCAAGAGTGCGAGCGCGTCCACGTGTAAGAATATATTTTTAAACCGAGAGTGCGTGCACATAAATCGGAGGGGAAAATTCCTTGTTAGAAGTTCGGTAATGCATATTAAGATTTAATAAAATACGTTCATTTGTGCGCAAAATCTCGTTTATATAGACTACGTATATATACTTGATATAATAGCACAACCCATCACATACTCATTAAACGGTTAATCTGGTACTATATTTTATATTAGATTTAATATCAAAATGTTCCATTTTATGTTTTATTTTCTGAAACAATTAGTAAAAATAGTATCAAATGATTTTATGCTAAACTGTACCTACACTGACATCAGTTGTAGTGAAAGGTTATGACGAAAAAAGTAGATGCAAGTATTCCAGTGGATTCATCTTGGATTCAACGATGATGCAAACCAATAAGCAGGATTAGTCATGTTAAATTGGGAATCAATTGTCTCTGTTAATGTGTCTCAGTCCTACAACGGTCCTGTTAAAACGTTTTTTTCCATGCTTATTCCATTACTGTATATAACTTATGTATGTAAACATATGTAAAAGCCCTCATATATATATATATATATATATATATATATATATATATATATATATATATGATTTACGTTTAGGACAGAGGTTCTTCATCAGCTGTGCAAGCAAAGTGCTTCTCTCTCTCTCTCTCTCTCTCTATATATATATATATATATATATATATATATATATATATAGATAGAGAGAGAGAGAGAGAGAGAGATGGGGGGTGGGGATTTTAAAAATTGCAGTACACAAAGTTTCCTGACAAAAAGGACGTTTAGGACAGAGGTTCTTCATCAGCTGTGCAAGCAAAGTGCTTCTCTCTCTCTCTATATATATATATATATTCTATTTGTCGTCATTTCATATAAAGGAATTCGCATCAAAACTCGGACCGTTTCAAATAATTATTGAAATCTGTCAGCTAATTGGCCCTGACAGACCGGGACTCCGCCTACCGTGCAAAGTGTAATGAAAATTACCAGCAAATGACTCACTCGCCGCTTTAAAGAGAGCCGTGTGATTGGGTGAATTTGGCTGGAACAACTCCACAAGTGAGGTTCTATAGCCAAGTGACAGTGTATATAGGACATCAGAGCTGAAGTTAAAAATAACTGTTGCAGATTTTGTCCTTCCTGAAGTCTGCTGCTGTTGAGTGCATTTTGTTAAACACGCTGGTTGTCAGATATTCAGTTATTATTGCTGGCATTAGGTTAACATAAAAATAATTATTCACACCATCACCCAACACACACCATACCTGCTTCTTGGCAAACCCCTCAGTGTACTGTAGTTAAAGATGTAGAGGTACTAGAATATATATCTGTATGTATGTATGGTTCTGTATTACATTTAAAGATTTGTACAGCATGCTGTGAATTCACAGAATTAGACACCAGTGTTTTCTGCCTTGCCAGTGGTCGTAGTTAGCGATTTAAATATTTGCAGTGCTGTAGCTTGTCATTTGCTCTAATTTTTCTCATTTATTTCTCTCTTTGCGATGCAAGACCCACTTTAGCCCAAATCAGATGAACATTCCAGAGGTTCCACACTGGAAAATCAAACCCAGAATTCTTTCACTGCGTTTAGTGTGAGGTAAGGGCCCTGATCAGCACGTATCCTACACAAGACCATCTGAAGATAAACAAGGCCACGAGTGAACTGATTACAGGATGATTACAGTGCTGCTTCACGTGGTTACAGAGACTGTGTGCATCTGTCCTGCCCTCTGAGCTACTGTGGGCAGGGCTTTAAGTGCACATATTAGCCACGCCCCCTGGCTGCTGACCCTGTGTTTCCTCCCCAGCTTATAACTCAATGAAATGATCCATCAACTTCTGCCTTACCAATACGGACAGACAGTGTCAGACATCTGCCAGCTCATCTGTGGTCAGTCTGATTACAGGGCTGATGTTGGATGTGTTTGGGTGGTGGTGGGCTCATGTGTGGTCAGTCTGATTACAGTGCTGATGCTGGCTGTTTGGGTGGTGGTGGGCTCATGTGTGGTCAGTCTGATTACAGTGCTGATGTTGGCTGTGTTTGGGTGGTGGTGGGCTCATGTGTGGTCAGTCTGATTACAGTGCTGATGTTGACTGTGTTTGGGTGGTGGGCTCATCTGTGGTCAGTCTGATTACAGTGCTGATGTTGGCTGTGTTTGGGTGGTGGTGGGCTCATCTGTGGTCAGTCTGATTACAGGGCTGATGTTGGATGTGTTTTGGTGGTGGTGGGCTCATGTGTGGTCAGTCTGATTACAGTGCTGATGTTGACTGTGTTTGGGTGGTGGGCTCATCTGTGGTCAGTCTGATTACAGTGCTGATGTTGGCTGTGTTTGGGTGGTGGTGGGCTCATCTGTGGTCAGTCTGATTACAGGGCTGATGTTGGATGTGTTTGGGTGGTGGTGGGCTCATGTGTGGTCAGTCTGATTACAGTGCTGATGTTGGATGTGTTTGGGTGGTGGTGGGCTCATCTGTGGTCAGTCTGATTACAGTGCTGATGTTGGATGTGTTTGGGTGGTGGTGGGCTCATGTGTGGTCAGTCTGATTACAGTGCTGATGTTGGCTGTGTTTGGGTGGTGGTGGGCTCATGTGTGGTCAGTCTGATTACAGTGCTGATGATGGATGTGTTTGGGTGGTGGTGGGCTCATCTGTGGTCAGTCTGATTACAGTGCTGATGTTGGATGTGTTTGGGTGGTGGTGGGCTCATGTGTGGTCAGTCTGATTACAGTGCTGATGTTGGCTGTGTTTGGGTGGTGGTGGGCTCATCTGTGGTCAGTCTGATTACAGGGCTGATGTTGGATGTGTTTGGGTGGTGGTGGGCTCATCTGTGGTCAGTCTGATTACAGTGCTGATGTTGGATGTGTTTGGGTGGTGGTGGGCTCATCTGTGGTCAGTCTGATTACAGTGCTGATGTTGGATGTGTTTGGGTGGTGGTGGGCTCATGTGTGGTCAGTCTGATTACAGTGCTGATGTTGGCTGTGTTTGGGTGGTGGTGGGCTCATGTGTGGTCAGTCTGATTACAGTGCTGATGTTGGATGTGTTGGGTGGTGGAGGGCTCATGTGTGGTCAGTCTGATTACAGTGCTGATGTTGGATGTGTTTGGGTGGTGGTGGGCTCATGTGTGGTCAGTCTGATTACAGTGCTGATGTTGGCTGTGTTTGGGTGGTGGTGGGCTCATGTGTGGTCAGTCTGATTACAGTGCTGATGTTGGATGTGTTGGGTGGTGGAGGGCCCACTCTAAACCCAGCACAGACGCCGATACACGTTAAAAGTCCAGCAACACTGCTGGGTCTGATACACTGGTCTACAATACCCACTGTATCTGATTATACCAGCAACAATGCTGTATGTGAAATACTCATACCTGCAACACTGCTGTGTCTGATACACTCATACCAGCACAACACCTAGGAACACAAGTAGGGCACTTAAAGTGAATCAAGCATGCAGTTTTATTACATTTCTCTAATATTGCACTCTTGCCGATGTGACTTTAAAGATACAAAAGGCCTGCAGAGTCTCTGAGATCTTAAGAGGGCTGTGCTTCTGTGCGAGGACGCTTGCTGCAATTCCATCCTGGAGGGCTGGAGGCTGGGCTGGGAGGGAGGGGCTTATGCGGCACACTGGGGGGCGGGTCACGTGGGCGGAGCTCAGACGTCCCGCTGGTATCCCTGAATCCTTGACCCTGAAAGGGACAGAAATGAGGCCAATGATGAAATGCATAAATCTCTATCCACAGGTGCTGGGACTTAGATTTAAAAACCAGCTTTTGCATTTGAAACTAAAACAATGTTTTCTACGTTTAAATTTTGATTAGCCCAAGAATTGCATCTTTTATTTTAGAATTTTACAAAATTTAATTTGTTTTCAAAATAAGCATTTTCATTTCATATTAACTCATTACTTAATTCTTTAACTGATGCATTTACTGACCATAATTTGATATTGGACAGTAGCTTCCCTCTGGCTGGGAGACTTGTAGAGAGAGGCCAACCTACAGGAAGAGGGTCATGTTCAGCTTAGCCAGGCAGCCTCTGCCATAGAACAGATACAGCATGCAGAGTCCAACCCAGTGTCTGCAGACACTCTTGCGAGTTCTCTGCGGAAGACGATACAGACTCTTGCCATGGTGACCTCTGTGTGCGGCTCGTGTTAGGGGGAAGTAGCGATTGATCACAAGTGCACATGTTGTTCACATGAAGGGAAGTGCTGGCAGCAGAGAGTGCCCTCCGCGTTATGAGGAACGACAAAGTGGAGTCACGGGAAGACAGAGACGGACTCAGGGTGGTGCGACAGGTGCACACGACGAGTAGCCACGCCCACGCCAGGGAGATGACTGCTCCTCCTGCCCGGACCACGCCCACTCCAGGGAGATGACTCCTCCCCCCGCCCAGCCCACGCCCACGAGATGACTCCTCCCCCTGCCCGGCCCACGCCACACACAGGGAAGGTGACTCCTCCCACACCCAGGCAGGGGGAAGGATAAAGGGTGTGTGTGATGCACTCCTGTCGCTCTTTGCCAGGTGTGTCTGCTGTCTGAGAGCACTGCCAGTGCTGGGTCCTCTGTGCTTCTGCTGCGTCAGGCCATGAACATCAGCTCACGTTTGTATTAAAATGGCAAGCAGGTCAGCATATGCATGGGTACACACACACACACATTTACTATAATACTATATGTGAACGTACCTTTGGTCTCCTTCCCAGTGTAGAATCAGCTTCTCTGTAGCTGCATGCGCCCAACTTTCACCTGATTAACCCCATAAATATATAAAAGGTAGAAGCATCAGCCATAACACTAAAACCACCTGCGGTTACTGTGTAGGTCCCCCTCACACTGCCACAACAGCTCTGACCAGGCCGGTGCTCAGACCAAGTGGTGCTCCATTTTTCCTGCTTCCAACGCATTTTTAGATGTTTACATGCTGCCTAATATATTACAGCCCTCAGCATGTACCATCTGTAACAAAATAATCATGTAGACTTTGAGGAAAGATTACCTAAAGCCGGCACAAGCTTTGATTGGCCATTTGAGATTTTTGTGGTCATCTGATTGGTCAGCACCACCTAATAACAAACATAAGTTAAATATGAATGTGTTTGCAGAAAAAGGTCTGGGCTGTACAGCATGCAGTGTTGCAGGAGGCTGTACCGCTGCCTGCTGCTCATTGGCTAGCTGATTGAGCTGCTGGGCGAGGCTGTTGAGGAGGCGGGTCCTCTGCGAAAAGTCATCAAAGTCATGGCGGAATGGGAAGGCAATGCTGTCAATCACAACCAACTTCACCTGTCATTGGTGAAGGAAAGAATATTAAAATAGACTGCAATCCAAATATAAACTAGATAGAACATTCTTGTTTAGCTAAGAAAGATAAACTAGTTGATGTTGATATAATGATAATGATAATATTTTTATAGTATATCCTCTAACTCTCTACAAGCATGCACCAGGTTCCACTTGACAGGGGATGCTATTCCTACACCTGCACACCTCAGAGTCCTTCTGTAAAAGGTCAGGCAGGAGGTATATCTCGGCCAACAGCTCCACGTAGTCGTGACAACGTATGAACATGATGTTGGAGAGGATCTTCTCCAGAGTGAAGTCTTCTAAGGCAGCCTGCTGCTCTGAGAACCAACACAAAGAACACTACTAGGAGCATGACATCACACTCTAGAACCTGTGACGTGTTCCCAGAACTGACGGGTTCTAAATGCCACACTAGTTCAGAACCACAGTATGGCTGTCCACTTGCACACGGATGGCTGCTCCCCTCTACACGGCGCTCACCTGCGTCCTCGGCTAACAGCGTGCAGTGTTCGACTGCAGCCCGTGCCATCTCTGCAGCCCTCTGAACCAGGAAGCCGCCCTCTGTGTCGATGTACACAGCTTTTCCCCCCAGGCCCCCAAAACACACAGGGATCTGTGCATCTACAGCCAGCTGGATACTGGGAGAGAGAAGCACAGGGCATGTTGTACAAATACATAAACACACACACAAAACACACACGCACAAAAGCAACACACACTGGGGCGGGAGGGCAGTTCTCAACGCCAGTCCTGAGAGGTACATTTCTGTGTTTTCCCTACAGTAGAAGAGGTGAGAAATTAAAAATGGCAGTATAAGGGTCTCTAGCACTGGTGCTCTGAACAAAAGCCTCAGCAGCAACACACTGCATACATCTACCGATTCGCTAAATGTCACCACCCCTGTTCAACCCCCCTCTCACCACAGCTGGGTCTTCCCAATGCCTGGGGTGCCACATATCTCCGTGGTCTTGCCCACGGAAACCCCTCCTCCGAGAATGGCGTCGAGCTCCGAGCAGAACGTCACTATGCTGCCCTGAGTCTGTTCGTAGTGGAGGAGCTCCAGGGCAGTTAGGCTTTGTGTTGCTGCCCTCTCCTGGCCGAGGTGAGAGTCCTGCCCCAATGTTTGCAAAACCTCAGTTGCGTCCTCCTGCGATATGCCTGCTTCTATAATCACCAAGTTAGAAACGGGATTAAGCAAGGGTAGACATGTCACTTTTACCCTTTAAAAGAGTGACTATATATTTTACAACTTATTATCGCAGCTTACTATAACCTACAAACGTATGGTGAGAAATACAAGCTAGGTTAAATAGCTGCCAAAATGCTGTACGTGATGATGTAAATAAAATACCTTTGCATAGCTGAAGTGGTCGTAGATCAATTAGATCTGCTGATGTGTGAATCCCAGCGGTTATTAATTTTACCTTAACATAAGGAGCCAGAGGAGAACTAGACACAGTTCTGTGCATCATTTTTCTGTGAGCCGTTATAGTCCAGAGGGAGTTTTTAGCTGCAATTTGCTAGCTAGCTATATGTTCCATAGCAACTCCATTCACTTGACTGGCATCGTGCTAGCTAGCTGGCTAACTACCAGTTTTATTCAAATCGTCATTGATATTGCCTCGAAATTTGTGTACAGCTCTTGTATACAGAAAACGCTACATTACGAAGTGTGGTTATTTAGCTTACACGCACTGACACATTACAACAAATTATAATTATTACTCAGAGGGAATAACGCTGCTCTTTATTTTGACATTCCCTCTAAAATAAACAACAATAAAATGTCTCTGTCGTCGCTTCCGCCCAGAAGGTATTTGCTTCCTCCAGAGGCTCTTTCCCGCGTTTATGTGTCTCTGGAAAGATCGTGGCGAACGTTTTTGTTTTCAAATTAAGAGCTCCCAACCCTCTAAAAACCGAAATCCTTTAACATAGTTTTTCAGGTAACACCACTGAAAATAGAAGAAACGCCCGAAACACGCCGAAGAAACATTCGGCAATATGCAGGTAACGTTTTTAAAATTAGGATTCGGTTCATTCAAAAGCGCTTTCCGAAATGTCCACCATCGCTTCCTGTAGGCAGCTGACTGACGCCTGTTTACGAGCCTACAGATACGCGGACATATTATTGCAGCTAGCTGGCTGGCGCTGCCTGTAAACATGTTATGAGGACATCAAGCGCTTGTTCGACTGGCATAGCAGTAAGAGTAAAAAGAAGCTAAACGTAAGGTTTGTCTGCGCGGTTAGTTTATTACGGAAAACACAATAAGCCTTAACCAGGAACATACTAGCCAGGGTGCACGCAGGTGCTGCAGGCCCGGGCAACTGCGTGACCACTTGCGTTGTTTGTTTATCATCATATAACCGTCTAACGTGTATAGTTTAGAAACGTAACTGGAGGTTCTCCCGATTTTCGACAATGAATTGTCGCTCGGAAGTCTTGGAGGTGTCGGTGGAAGGAAGACAGGTCGACGAAGCAATATTGGCGCTGTTGCACACCATTCTGTTGCACCGCAGCACTGGCAAATTCCACTACAAAAAAGAGGGCACGTACTCCATCGGCACGGTCGGGACTCAGGATGTAGATTGCGACTTTATTGACTTCACGTTCGTTCGGGTTTCTTCAGATGAACTAGATCGGGTCATCAGGAAAGCGGTTGTGGAATTTAAGGTTGGTTACACGTATGGTGATAAACCGGCGTCTGTTTTCTACTTTTCGTTCAATAACCAATCGATTCTGCATTTTGAATTGTCGGAAGGCTTGTGGGGAAGATGCAGTGCATATTGTGACCATGTATAGTGTTAACTCTGCTATTTTCGGTAGGACGCCCTTGGGAACTCCGGGAGCGATGGAATGGGCCAAATCTCGCTCGAGTTCTTCCAGAAAAAGAAATCCCGCTGGCCATTCTCTGACGAGTGCATTCCGTGGGAGGTCTGGACCATGAAGGTCAACGTCGTGAACCTGGCCAACGAACAGGAGCGACAGATATGTCGCGAAAAAGTGGGTGAAAAACTCGGGGAGAAAGTAATCAACATTGTGGAGGTGATCAACCGGCATGAGTATCTGCCAAAGATGCCCACGCAGTCAGAAGTGGACAACGTGTTTGACACGAGCTTGAAAGATGTCCAGCCTTACTTGTACAAGATCACCTACCAGATTACAGATTCCCTTGGAACATCTGTGAGCACCACGATGAGAAGGCTAATCAAAGACACTTTGGCGTTATGAGAGCTCTCACCACAACAGCTCTGAAGCCTCTGCTAGAGTTTTGCTTTTGCTTTGACTTTACCCACTTTGACTTTACCAACACTTAATATATGTAATCCTCCTTCTTGGCTATGCCAAGAGCAGATCTCTGATCAGCGTAGGTTCATTTCTGGGCATACATTTTCTTCATTGGACAGTTGTGTTTTCTCCCACATGTAATGAATGTGCTCCTATATCTGCTTCTGTTTATTTGGCCGGTCTGTAAGTAACACTGCAGTGAGTTCGTCCTTTAGAACCTGCACGGTAAAATAAAACCACTAGTGACCGCTTCAGCTTTGGAAACGGCGTTATATCTCACCGATGTTTCATTGTTCTTTTGTCCCTTGCACAGTGTAAAATAAAATTTTTGCACAGACCTAATTAGTATTTTATACAGTGTATTAGTGAGGCTTGTTTAGGAGAGTAAATCCTGTTGTCTGTTTGCTACAGCTGGTGTATTTGGCTCTCACTGTGCAGTCTGAGGTAAATCTTCACAGCTCTGCTCCTCTGCGCAGTGAGTTATTTAGGGTTGAGTTTATGGGTGGAGCTTTGAGTTGAAGCGGTCGAGTGTAAACATGAATAAGAAAGCAGTTGTGTATTTACAGCACTGCATGCTCCTCTTTGTTGACTTCAGACACTAAATGTTTTCCTAAAATGTATTTGACCTTTTATCAAAGTCCCGTGGGAACTTTTTGCAGATTTGCGATGCCCCAGAGCTGAATTATGCTGTTTGAAGATGAGGCAAAAATGTACCCAGTTCTCTCTATGCCCATAGAACACCGCGGTTAAGAATCAGGGCAGTGTCTGACTGGCAGAGGAGGTGATCTAGTTCAGCTAGTGCAGGGTTACGTGTGGAATACTGAATGTAAGTCTCGCATCTGAAGTATACTCAAAAACAATGTTTTTATTTATTTTCTGACATGGTGGAATGGAGAATTTTGTGAAGTAGATGGGTTTAGTAGAGGAAATAGATCGTCAGCAATGGGGGGTTAAAGCGTAAAGAGGTCTGAGTCCACGCCAGCTGAACAGTCTCGACCTTTATTTCAAAACAGGAAAGCGCTAAACACAATAACTAATGCATTTAAAAGCCACATGATAACAGTTCATAATTACAAATAGTTATTGCAAGGATACTGTAGAAATACCAAAAAAGATTAAAAATGTCATAAAACAAAATATTGATACAAAAGTCAACAAGAGATGTACAAATGCTCTTACCCATTATAATTATGTAATATTGTTTTACAGTCTCATTTAGTCATATATTTGAATAATCTAAATGAGTCATGTTACATTTAAACAAAATCACAAGCACCTTACTGAAGTAAAACATTATTTCCCATACATTGCTGTACAAAACCGTTGTCCTAAAAACATTCATAAATAAGATATTTAATGTCATGTAAGACTAATAAAGCTGATTGCTGAATTTCTATGTTATAAGAAATATCTCCCATCTTATATTCACAGACCAACACCATCAGAGCAAAAATACTTTTCTAGCACGTTTCTGTACAGGTTTGAAATGCTGAAAGGGTGCAGTGCATGTTAGTGTCAGAATCGGCTCACCGCTCCACACACGTGGTGGCGTGACCCGTCTGACATGGCGAGAGAGGCTACAGATTACTCCAATGGGCATTTAAACTGTTCCTCAATTTCAGAGGATTTTCTGAGGAGGAATCAGTAACCCGTTTTGTGCTTTGATAGTTTTAATAACTGGTGTATGAGGCAGAATGGGCAAGTTGGGTCAGAAATGCCAGACCCATTAGCCTCCCCTCGGTACCATGGCCTGCTTCATTACTGTGCATTAGTAAGGAATCCTCACTCTGTGATGCATTGAAGTACTGATGCAGTACTGTGTGAGTATCTTAAGACTCACTGGACCTCCACATCCAGACAAGAGAAACACTCTCACACACACTAGCACACTGAGTGGGGAGATGCTAAGGACCCCTGGCCCCCTGCACACAGGGCCACCATGCCAGTGTGTCTTCTCAACACCACTCTATCTGCTTTTTGGACATATATAGTATTGTGTTTGTTCAGTACAGTATAATCCACTAAATCTCCCGAAGTGTCAAGGAGCAGACGTTTTTATGGTAACTAAACAGAGCCAACAAGAAATTCAGATATGCATACAGGGTTTGGTTACATTAGTAAATGTGCACAGACTTATAGTAATTTCAATGAAACTAATATGCATTTGCCGTTGTTTTTGCAATACGTACATCCACTCAGATCAAAGTCTTAACACGTGCATCATTTAGAGACTAAAGAATACATCTCTAAATTGTAAAAATGAAAAACAACCAAAAAAACTCATATTTCATGCAAAGCTATAAAACAGAAATTAAATACGATGACATAAGAGATACAACAGATATGTTTTAATTAATTTTTATAAAGTTATAAGGCAACCCAAATTACTGAAGAATTAATATATTAAAAATGGTTTAGTCCCAATACAGGTCTCTCAGGCAAAAGCACAAATCGAACGATCGTTTCTGGACCCCTGGGTGCAGATAGTTCATACTCTCCATTTTCTATCAGATGGGTTGAGGATTGTAGAGATACAATGTCCAGGAGAAACACTGTAATACACAACGATATATTACATTACTAAATGGCAAAAAAAATTCCTTTATTTGGGTCGACTGCACCTCTGAATAAAACATCTGAGAACAGGAGTCATTTGAGTTAAACATACTTTCGATGAGAAGCACAAAGACACATTGGGAATGATGTAAGTGTTAGTCGCCAGCATGAGGATCACAAACTACCTGGAGGGGAGAAATGTTATTTCTCTAGATCCTACACAAAACACTTTGAACAGACGCTTATTGCAAGTTCTTAACAAGTTCTGTACTTGTAGCACTTTCAGAGAAGGTCCAACTCTGACAGAACATCTCCAAGATGAAGAAGACAACAGACAATATGAAGCATGAAACGTCAGGGTGACATAAGACATAATGGGACAAATCTGAGACACATTTACATGATATGAATGTGTACATGAGTGTGGACAAAGTGGGGCATTTCTCTTTAGAAAATGACTTTATATTCAGCTCTTACTGCATATAGTATGTGATGTCATCTTAAACATAACATGTATTTGCGAACGAATCATATTCCGTCATAGGCTCCTGGCCTGGACTTGAATAGGAGTGTTAATGTTCCTGGGTCCCAGGATCAGACTTTAGTCCTGTTTATGGGGACTTCACTCACAAATACAGACCTCAGGTCAACACTCTGAGACATGTCATGAACACCATCTCCACTGCAGGCGCTGCTGTGTCTACGAGCACACCTGGAGGCTCCACTGAGCGCGCTCACAGGTGACTGTGGCTCTGCTCATGACTCCAGAGGCTGAAGGCAGTTTTAAACGTCCTGTGGCAGAGCTTGCACATGTACTGCCTTTTGAAGGTGAGGGCAGACAGCGTGGGCGCGTGGTAGAACAGCGTGTCCGATTCCTGAGCAGTCGCTGGCTTTTCCGCACTGTCTGACTTGGCTAGCGAGTGCTCCCCACCTCGGCTCTCGCACGAGTCCCCCTCCGACCTCGCGGGGACGGACGGCGGAGACTCGGACGCCCGGGACTCCTCCTTCACGGCGGCCATCCCAGTTTGGCTCGCTTTCGGAGGGGAAGCCTGGGAGGCCGGAGGTTCTGGGATGGCGATTGTGAGGGGTGGAGAGGGCGACGCGGAGGACGTCTGACGCTCCAGCGCTCCGGGCGCCAGGTCTTCCGTAGAGCCCACGTGGGACTGGTAGTGGCTCCAGAGGCGGAAGTTGGTGCGGAAGGCTTTGTGGCAGATGTGACATATGAAGGGTTTGATGTGGCACAGAAGCTCCTGGTGCCGCTCCAGGTCTTTGTGGGAGCTGAAGAGCTTGCCGCACTTCTCGCACGGCCACACGCCCACCTCCTCGGAGGCCACGCCCTCCGCAGGTGGATCCACCTGCTCCGTTACCGCCTCCTCCTGTGGCTCCTCCTTCACTCTTAACTCGCCCTGCCCCCAGCTCAGGTCCTCTGGAATGTAAGATGACGAATCCTCAGAGTCACACATGTGCGCGGCTGAGGAGTCGCTGTAAGCCGTTTCCTCTCGGTTGTCAACACATCCCGTCAGCTCTTTGGAGCCGGGCAGAGCTGCCGCGTCCGTGGTCTCCTGGCTAGCGTCCTGTTGGCCGACGGCCGGCTGCTCTCTGCTCATCATGTTCTGATTGTGAACCTCCACTTGGTGGCGCCATATGCTGAAAGAGGACTTGAAGGTTCGCATGCACTCCAGACAGGTGAGCTTTTTGTACTTGCAGTGGGCCTCGTGGTCCTTCTTCACCAGCGTGTTGGAGAAGCGGAGGCCGCAGTAGGGGCAGACCGTGGCGTACCTGCACGCCCGCTCATGACTCTCCAGCTCGACGAGCGAGGGCAGCTTCTCGCTGCACAGCCTGCAGGGAAACGCCTCCTTGCTCGGCTTCTCCCCGACGTGGCCGGGCTGGGCCGCTCTCTCCCGCAGGCCGTCCTCCTCCCGCGCCTCCACGCCGCCTCTCTCCGCGGTGTGACCCTTCACGTGCAGTTTGAAATGCGAGTGGAAAAAGAACGTCTTCCCGCAGTACGGACAGTTGTACGACCTCGACCTCCGGCTTTTCTTGAAGGGCTGCGACTGCAGGCTTTGCTTGTTTCTCCTGAGCTTCATGATCAGAGCCTTCTTGATCTCCCGCTCTCGGACGATGTCGATGAGCTTCCTCTGGAACTTCTCGTCCAGCACGGAGTAGGAGCTCGAGGAGGGAGCCGGGTTCTGCACCACGCCGTGCTGCGTCTGGCAGTGCGTCCACACTTTGAAGTTGGTGTGGAAGCGTTTGTGGCAGATGTCGCACGCGTACGGCTTCTCCGGGTTGTGGTACATGTTCACGTGGCGGTAGAGGCCCGCGTTGGACCTGAACACCTTCAAACAGCTCCAGCACTTGAACATCTTGCTCGGCCTCAGCTCCCCAGGTTCGTGACTGCCCTCATCCATGTTGGAGTTGTGAGGCGCTTCGTCAGACATGCTGTCCTCGTGTGTAAACTGGTGTTCATTTAAAAGCCTGGACCTCTTAAACGGATTAGAGCTTCCATCCAGTTTCATTTTCCTTTTTGCTGAAGAACTAAAATAACCCCTGGGACCGTCGTCAAAGTTTGGTTGAAAATCTTTCAGGCTCACAGGCAAATTGTCCCCTACGGTGATCCGTATGATGTCAGAGGGGTCTGCCAGTGGGCTGCTGGGTTCGGTTTTAACTTTGACCTCTTCTCCCTGAGTGTCATCATCGTCGAGAGCGTTGTGCTGCTTGGACCTGAGAACAAGGCCTGGACTGTGTTTGGCTGATGCGTGTTTGCTTTCTCGCCACGGTGAGCCTGCCGTTTTCGCCACCACCTTTACTACGGACTGCTCTCTGCTCTGCGGGTCTCTCAGCTCCAGAGCCGGGGAGAAGGCCGGGACCGGACTGTCCATGGACAGGGACCGGCGGAGCAGGCTCTTGATGAGCGGCCCGCTCCGGTCTATGGTTTGCTTGTGTTGCTCTTGCCGGCCCGACTTCGAATCAGGCCGACGCTCCACTTTCTCCTCCTGCATGCCCTCGTCACTCTGCTCAGAGTGCAGGCCTGCGTTCTGTATGGACTCGCTGAACGACACGGAGGAGGTCAACTGTGGCCTCCCGGAGGACGATCTGGACTCCGCGTGGCTCTTCAGTATGGACGGTAGGGAAGAGGCTTCAGGTTTGCAGTCTGCGTCCTGTGGTTGGCTCTTCGCATTCCTGCCGACGGACAGCTTGTCCGTCCCTGCGTCGCTCGCTTTGCCGTGTCCAGGAGGGCGAGGCTGTTCCCGGGACGCTGAGGCGGGCGGAGTTTCCGCCAAGGTCAAAGCTCCGTGTTTGTGTGCATGCTGCAGACCTCCACCTCCTTTGTGAGGGACACCCAGCCCTCCCTGCCGCACGATGACGCTCCTCTTCTGGTGAGCGCCGTCGTCCTCCTCCGAGAAGCACAGCCTCTTTCTGGACACGCAGTAAGACACTTGGGGCCTCGTGGACATGATGTTGGTGAGGAAGGGAATCCCCAGGCTGTACCCCAGCTCCTGCACCACAGCCAAGCTGCTTGTGTCCACAAACAACGAGGACGAGTAGATGTAGTTCAGCACGATCTCGAAGGCGTCTGGCTCGCAGAAGTCCAGCCGGACGGCCGCGCGGCTTTCCGCGTCCTTCCTGGCGAACAGGGAGTGGAAGTACTCGCTGCTGGCGGCCAGGACGCTCCGGTGGGCCTGGTAGTGCTGCTCGCCCACCACCAGCACCACGTCACACAGCTGTCCCCGCAGACGCTGCTCGTTCAGGAGGCCCAGGACGGACACTGCATGGCTGGGACTGCTGTAGTGAACCAGGCTCTCCATCTCAGCCCTGAAGGACAGAACACAGTGCGCACTATAGGGGAGGGTGCGTTTATCATGCCACACGATTTCAGGATTTATCGAATATGATTGGAGTAACATTTCATGAAGGTGTGTTTCTCATAAGGCACTTCTCAGGTGAGAAAATACATTTGAATTTATATGAACATATATATGTGTGTGTTTATATAAATAATAAATATTTGTATATTTATATATATTTAAACACTACTGATTTAAATTTTATACACAGACTTTTCATTAATGCACAATTATCTACTTTGTCAAGGAAAAGTAATAACAGTAAAATATTTAGACATTAAACTGTGAGAAATGGAATTTGAATGAGCCTGCAAATAAATCTGGATACGCTTATAATATCTTTATGAGAAAACATAACATAGCCAAGTCTTTTAAAAATGAAAGAAAATATGCTGTCATTGCTAAATCTGTACAAATGTTAAAATGGCACAAAAATGTCCCATCAGGAATTATTTATTTTAATGTATGACTATAAACAAGCTGAGGGCCTTCTGTTCCTAACGCATGCGCAAATCGACATTAGATTACTTCATGCCTAATAGACGCGGGCTCGCGAGAATATTTGGTCATAAAATATGGCGTAACTATGTTGACAAGTTTCTACCACACTGCCAACCTCTACGCTATGTATCTGTTACCACGCCGCTTGAGATAGTACTGTACACGACTGGCCGAAGGACTGCTGCCTGGCCACAAGGGAGAGTCACCGGTTGCGTTTCACTACTCTGTGGACCTCCAAGCACTAGCTAGCAAGTGAAAGTGTAGGAACAGAAATCTGAGCGCACACCCTCTCCTGTCATTTCTCTCTCCTGAGCGCAGACGCAGCATCCCGCCGACACAGGACCCGATTGTGTGTGCGTGTGTGTGTGTAAGAGAGAGAGGGAGAGAGGGACAGAGAGAGAGGAAGAGAGAGAGAAACCTCCTCGGCGTTACGTCAGGAAAGACTGCTTTTTTTTAAACCAAAACAGGGCTTAAACTTCTTTAAAAGGATCGCAGACTATAACGGCGTAAAGAGGTTTAGAACTCCAACTTACCCCGAGTGATGTATTTTAAGTATTTGAATCCCGCGAAACCCCGGAACACGACTTTATTTCAGAGTTGCGTTGACTGTGTAGCAGTCGTGATTCCATCCATCTTGTATTTGACGTCATCCCACTCCAGGGATGAGGTCATCGCTAAGAACGCTCGTCACGTGTGCCGCGCTGTGATAGGCTGCTGTGGGTCTGTGGGCGTTTATGGAGGAAATGACAGACCGATTTAAAACTGGGAGGGCTTGCACGTAGACCTGTTAAAGAGACAGGCAACTGTTTCTGCGTTCATGCTCTCAAAGGGGTTTTCGCCTGAGCAATAGGTTACCGTATTGGTTATATCAGCTGTGGTTTTGTATTACAAGAAACGTAGTGAGTCAAATTTGTCTTATTATCTGGATTCGTTTCGGTTAGGCCATTGTCCAGACTGAATAAATAAAACCTCCAAGCCTTTGATGGAGAAATATTCTAGAAGGAGTAACTAATTGTGCTTGGCCCTCCGAAACTAAATAAAACGGTATAACTGACACGGCTTTTCCCTGGAGAGACGTGTTTACCTGCTCTCAGTCTAACTGCGAAACTAAATTACGAAAAATAGACATGAGATCTTCAGACTGCCGACCACGCAGAGTAATATTTTAATTCGTTTTTGAATTTTCCGTCGTAGTAAGTTACTTAAGGAATAGACACGTCCCTGTATGGGAAGCATGCTCTCTTCCGTTGCTATAGTGCCGTCTCTTCTCCTTGCACGAGATTACATTGGAGTCACTCACAACACCGCCAAATTATTTACGCTCATTTTCACACCATTAATTAACCATCGCTTGATTTAGCCAAATACCAGGAAGATGATGATTTGGTATTTGTGTGTCCGTGCGTATGTGCTCGGGTCTCAGTGAGCAACTAACTGTGTTGCAGTTTGAAAAATTTCATCCTCATTTTATTAGAGGCATGAAGGCACACCGCATATTTCATGTGACTTATCTCGGATGTAATATCTATACAGGTTCGTATTATATTTATGGTTTATTGCTAATGACCTTTCTGAAGTGAAATTTGAGTGGGACTGTTAAGAACAGACGGAGAGACGTGTAAAAGTGTTAGACGGCGCCATGGTAACGGGGGTGGAAACTGACTCACTGGGGCACAACGCACATGTTTGCTGTCTGTTTCAGCGTCACCACCGCGGGCAACGGGATCACGGCCCCGTCCTTCAGCGCGCGATCACGGCCCCGTCCATCAGCGCGCGATCACGACCCCGTTCAACCCTTCACCTCTTTACAGTAACTCGCTGGAGACTCATTGCCGAGAATGTAATTTAAAGGCCCATTTCAAAATCCTCCTAAAGTACCTCTACAGATCAATTAAATGCAGTATGTCAAAGGTTTTCAGACTATACTCGTACAAAACATATATATTATGGCCAAGAAGCGCTGTTTATACCGGAACGTTATTAGGCGACGTTTCTGAGCGTAGTAACTGCTATGCAACCAGATTAGAGCTACACACTCTGGGGACTTGACGTGCTTTTGAGGGCCAAGTTGGGGAGAGGAGTGGTGAGGGAGGCAGGTTACCAGCACTCTGCACCTGGCCGTCGAGGCAGAGAGGTGCTACGGAGGATGGCGTAGTATGGTGCTTACACACAGCCTCTACTGCGGTACACCAGAATGGCGTGGATCTTCCGTACCTGGCTGCTCTTGTCGTTATTTGGCTTTGCCAAAGGACACAACACTTTTTACGAAGGTAGGGAGATAAGTCAGGTCTTGCTGTGTGGTGTTTGAGATTACAAAAGTTCTACATCTTAAATGTAGGCTAACGTCTGGATATGTTAAAGGATCATTGGTTAATGACAGAGGTGGACATTCCAGGTTCAGAAAGTAAAAGTCCTCACCATGATTTTGCTCAGGCTTCTTGGATTGTGTTGATTCCACTAATTTTACCTGGCCTGCACTAATTAGAAAACCCAGCAAGCTTGAGTAAAATCCTGGGAAGGAGTTTTACTTTCTGAACCTGGAATGTCCCACCTCTGCTGCTGATATTAGTTCATTTTAATATTATACTTTGGAAAAATGTTTGTAAAATACAGTCCGTCCCTCCCTCTGTAGGTTATGACTTGTCCCTGTCAGGATACCACCTGTGCACCGCCACAGAGCTGCTATCTGTGACTAATGTGGTCTCCTCTACCGTCTTGCGCACCCAAACGAGAACATGTGGAGGCTGGTTGCCATGGAGAATGTGCAAAGTGTCACTTTACACCTCGACCTTCGAAACCCAAATCGTCCACATTCCTAAACAGGTGAAAAAATGCTGCGACAACTATGAGCAACTGGGCAGCTACTGTGTCCTGGGTGAGTACGCGGCTGCAGCGTCTGAATACGCTGCAGTACACCCGAACTACCACTAGGCGAAGCTGGGAAACTGTCTCTGTCTGTCTCTCTCTCTCCCCCCCCTCTCTCTCTCTCTCTCTCTCTCTCTATATATATATATATATATATATATATATATATATATATATATATATATATATATATATCTGTATTGTCTGTATATTCTGATTGTACATATATAAATATATATATATGTGTGTGTGTGTGTATATGTATATATATATATGTATATCCACATATACATGCATATATATATATATATATATATATATATATATATATGCATGTATATGTGGATATACATATATATATATACATATACACACACACACACACACATATACATATATATTTATATATGTACGTCAGAATATACAGACAATACAGATATACATAGAATATATATATATATATATATATATATATATATATATATATATATATATATATATATATATATATATATGGATCTCTCTCTCTCTCTTTCTATATATATATACACATATAAAAGAGAGAGATAGATAGAGAGAGACAGACAGACAGAGAGACACGGAGAGATAGAGAGACAATTTCAAAATTGTAGTGAAGTACAGATGGTTTCCAGAGAAACTGTTTCTGGAAACCTTGTGTACTTCACTACAATATATATATATATATATATATATAATTCTTTGTTTGTAAGGGTTTATGGATTCATACATGTATGTTTTGTTTAATGGTAGCCCTGAACAGGAGCGCTGAATTCACTGCCAAACCTGGACAGTGTCCAGTGCATCTTAACCCTGCCCCTGGCCCCGCCCCTGGCCCCACCCCTGGCCCCGCCCCAGCCACTATCCCGTGTGAGTGGGATACGGACTGTCCAGGTTGGCAGAAATGCTGTTCCTCAGAGAACCTGACTCAGTGTGTGGATCCTCACACACATGGTAAGACCCTCACACACATGGTAAGACCCTCACACACACCTCAGTTGCTGCAAAATTCTTTACAAACAAAATGTAATTGAATAGTGATCACACTGAAACACTTTAAGATCTCAATATTTCTCTCAGGTGCCAGATGCCTTATAGAATTACTAGTTTTGTCCTGAATGAAGTGACAGTGACCGTGTGTGTCTGTGCTGTTAGTGAATGTGAGCTGGTGGCTGAACGTGACTGTGACGGTGAAAGTGGAGTACAGTGTGGTGAACACCAGCCGAGGCTTCTTCAACCACACACGACTGCTGCACTCTGTGGTTTGTACACTGGAAGCTCAACAGCCTCTCTAGTAGAAGCACCTACCTGGTAGGTGTGTGTGTGTGTGTGTGTTCACAGTCAGAGTCTGCAGTCCATCTGTCTCCATGTCCACTTTGTGTTTACATCCTCTAATCAGTGGTCAGTCTGATTACAGGGCTGCTGTAAGTTGGATGTGTTTGACACTGATACACACTGCGGTGTCTGATACGCTGGTCTAGCAGCAACACTGCTGTGTCTGATACGCTGGTCTAGCAGCAACACTGCTGTGTCTGATACGCTGGTCTAGCAGCAACACTGCTGTGTCTGATACGCTGGTCTAGCAGCAAAGCTGCTGTGTCTGATACTCTGGTCTAGCAGCAACACTGCTGTGTCTGATACTCTGGTCTAGCAGCAACACTGCTGTGTCTGATACGCTGGTCTAGCAGCTCAACCCTGCTACTATGCCAGTGTCAGTGATGACATTGTCCTACCAATGTGATATCCATCTATAATTGGTCTTAGAATCTGCATGAGGACGAGGTTGGTGGACACACCGTGAATGCCAACAGTCGGAGCTCAGCCTGTAACTATAGACACCTGAAACACACCTGAAAGGACCTGATTGGAGCCACTTCAGACCGAGATGTTAACCCTTCGTGTGCTGCAGGTGACTGGAGCCCTGAGCACCCCTGCGGTGTCTGTGTTCCCCGTGCTGTCATGGCCTGCCGGTCCCTTCACTACCACCTCCACCCTTCTCCTGGGCTCCACCCAGAGTCTGTCCCCACCTGACATCTCCAACAGACTCCAGCCTCTGCTTCTAAACATAGAGGAAGTGACTGCTGTCGATGTCAGTGGTAAGAATACTGTGTGTGTGTGTGTGTGTGGGTATGATTAATTGTAAGAGCGAGTTCACATTCCTGTGTGTATTGCGTGTGAGTTTGTGAGCCAAGTGTGTGTGTGTGTGTGTGTCAGTACGTCTGTGCCCGTGTGAGTCAGTATGTGTGTCTGTGTGCATATATATTTGGACATTGGTTTGGTAGCATGATTCATTTTTGCAGGAACATTGTGCTGGCTTCAAATTCTTATTATAGCTTATTAGTCATATGAGAAAACTTCTTATAAAGACCCCCCCGTGTGTGTACGTGTGTACGTGTGCCTGTGTGTGTACAGACGTTGATGAGTGCAGCGTTCCCGTGCTGAGAGACTGTTCCCCCCAAGCCTCCTGCACCAACACACTGGGATCCTACAGCTGCGTCTGCCCTGCTGGGTCCATCGAGCAGAAGCCCATCAGACCAGGGGCCCAGTGTGGTGAGTACAGCCAGGGGCCCAGTGTGGTGGGTACGACCAGGGGCCCAGTGTGGTGAGTACGACCAGGGGCCCAGTGTGGTGAGTACAGCCAGGGGCCCAGTGTTGTGGGTACGACCAGGGGCCCAGTGTGGTGAGTACGACCAGGGGCCCAGTGTGGTGAGTACGACCAGGGGCCCAGTGTGGTGAGTACAGCCAGGGGCCCAGTGTTGTGAGTACGACCAGGGGCCCAGTGTGGTGAGTACAGCCAGGGGCCCAGTGTGGTGAGTACAGCCAGGGGCCCAGTGTGGTGAGTACGACCAGGGGCCCAGTGTGGTGAGTACGACCAGGGGCCCAGTGTGGTGAGTACAGCCAGGGGCCCAGTGTGGTGAGTACGACCAGGGGCCCAGTGTGGTGGGTACGACCAGGGGCCCAGTGTGGTGAGTACAGCCAGGGGCCCAGTGTGGTGAGTACGACCAGGGGCCCAGTGTGGTGGGTACGACCAGGGGCCCAGTGTGGTGGGTACGACCAGGGGCCCAGTGTGGTGAGTACAGCCAGGGGCCCAGTGTGGTGAGTACAGCCAGGGGCCCAGTGTGGTGGGTACGACCAGGGGCCCAGTGTGGTGAGTACAGCCAGGGGCCCAGTGTGGTGGGTACGACCAGGGGCCCAGTGTGGTGAGTACGACCAGGGGCCCAGTGTGGTGGGTACGACCAGGGGCCCAGTGTGGTGAGTACGACCAGGGGCCCAGTGTGGTGAGTACGACCAGGGGCCCAGTGTGGTGGGTACGACCAGGGGCCCAGTGTGGTGAGTACGACAAAGGGCCCAGTGTGGCTTCTACTATATCTACTACACCTACTACTGCATCTACAACCACTACTACACCTACTACTACAACTACTACTACTACTAATGTTTGATGTAGCACCCAGCAGTTTCATTAATATATCACTCCACTGTCTAACTCCAAGCTGTCCCTTCAGGTGACCCCTCGTCCCCCAGTGGTGAGCGTTCTAGCGCCACCATGATCAGCGTTGGGCCTTTGCTGAATCCAGCCACAGGAGCTGTAGTGTCCACACTGTCCAGCCACTCCTCCACTGCTACACCCAGTGCTACACCCAACAATACATCCACCACCACCACCCTTCCGGGCATGAATATGTCGGACAGTGACTCCGGTATGTTGAAATCTTCGGTGTATGGTATGTAACCTCAAGCGATTGCAGCAGCACTATGCAGTAATTGGGCAGTCATGGTCTGGTGGTTAGGGAACCAGTCTTGTGACCGGAGGCCATGACTGAGGTGCCCTTGAGCAAGGCACCTAACCCCAACTGCTCCCCGGGTGCCGGGCTAGGGCTGCCCACTGCTCTGGGCACGTGTGCACCACAGCCCCCTAGTTATCACTAGTGTGTGTTCTGACTGCACAGATGGGTAAATGCGGAGGACAAATTTCGATTGGGGTGAAAATCACAATTGACAATGTGGCTTGACTTAACTTAATTCTGTCTCTTATGTGTGTCTGTAGATGTGCGGAGTCTCCAAGCCACAGTTCGCCTGCTCAATGTGCTGTTCACCGAGGCTCTTCTGCGAAATGACAGTGAGGAGTTCCGCAACCTCAGCGACAGAGTCATAAACGAGGTGCTCACCGCCTCCCCCTGGCAGTGGAGAGGGGCATATATAAATATACACACACACGTATACATACATTGTTCACATTGCAGCGCGTCGGACGCTGGACACACTAACCCTTTGGGAAAGTCGCTTGTTGGTGTGGAATGGCGTAACCCACCTCAGCCTCGTCCTCTTCCTCTCCAGACGCTTCGCTTGCTGCCTCCGGACACCCTGCAGCTGCTGCTCTCGGGGCTGGTGAGGGTGCGGGTCGCGAGCCTGACCCCGGGCAGTGTGGTGGTCCATCTCAGCCTTGACTTCCTCCCCAACAGCACCAGGGACATCTGGGCGTTGGCTGTCACTCTAATGGCGTCTCTGCAGAACAGCTCGCAGCTCAGCGTGGACAAAGACAGCACCAGTATCAGAGGTACACGCGGCACACGGAAGATTCGTTCCCGCTGGGCTTTTACCCGGCCGGGCCGTGCCGTGTCCGAACGTGATGTCCGTTTACGTGATATATTGACATGAACGGAAACCACGCTGAGTTTCTTGCAGGGGTCGTGTGAGGTGTTACAGCATGTCAGCTGTTTGTTTGTGTGATGCGGTGCCGTTGCCGTTGACTCCCTGTTCCCAGATGTGGACGAGTGTTTGTCGGGCCGGGCCGACTGCTCCCCCTGGGCAAACTGCACCAACACCTTTGGGTCTTTCACCTGCACCTGCCAGAGCGGCTTCACTGACGCAAACCCCGCGAGAGCAGGACGCACCTGCCAAGGTACAGCTGGGTCTCGCTGTGTCACCGCCGTGTTGCCTGTGCCCGCCGCGTTTCACAGCGCCTTTACTCAGAAGAAACACCTGCATTCGTCTGTTTATGATTCATAAACCCATCGCTCTCATTTTCTCATTTTTGCAGATGTATTTGTTGTGATGAATTTGTAAACACTCAGGTCTCCTGTACCCGTTTGCCCGCAGCCCGTAGCAACGAGACAGCATCCAGCTCTGACTGGCTAGTGGTCCCAACGCCTCCCCAGCCGTCTGTGTTTAACGCCATCACAGTCGCCGCTGACGGCGCGCTACACCCGAGTCCCCAGACCTCCAGCGTAACTCCAGTCACCATCGCAATGAACTGCACCTTATCAGCAGCTTCACCCAGAGCCTCTTTCCTTCTAATGGGCAACACCACTATAACTCCGTTCTCAACCTCAGGCTTAACACAAGCCCCCACCCAGAGCACCACGTCAGTGTCCACCTCCACCTCCACCTGGACTGTAAGCCCCGCCCCCCAGACACCCACCCAGCTCATTTCCTTCACGGAGGCCATCTCTGTGGAGTGCAGGCCAGGCCTCATCACCGTGTCTGTGGCCCGGGACTTCCTGCGTCTCAGACACATCCCCGAGGCGTCGCTGTACCTGGGCCAGCCCACCTGTGGCCAGAGTGATGGGAACAGCACCCATGTGCTGCTCACCACGGCCTGGGATAGCTGTGGAGCCATGGTCTCCCAGGTAACTGTCCCACTGCCACACCCCTTACTGGTCTCCCAGGTAACTGTCCCACTGCCACACCCCTTACTGGTCTCCCAGGTAACTGTCCCACAGCCACACCCCTTACTGGTCTCCCAGGTAATAGTCCCACTGCCACACCCCTTACTGGTCTCCCAGGTAACAGTCCCACTGCCACACCCCTTACTGGTCTCCCAGGTAACAGTCCCACTGCCACACCCCTTACTGGTCTCCCAGGTAATAGTCCCACAGCCACACCCCTTACTGGTCTCCCAGGTAATAGTCCCACTGCCACACCCCTTACTGGTCTCCCAGGTAACTGTCCCACAGCCACACCCCTTACTGGTCTCCCAGGTAACTGTCCCACTGCCACACCCCTTACTGGTCTCCCAGGTAACAGTCCCACTGCCACACCCCTTACTCCCCCGTATCTCAGACTACTGAAGTACAGTGCCATACGCCAGTAGATTGAAGATGTATTTGGCCGTTCATCCTCCCAGACAGATATCTGAAAGTGTGTGTGTGTGTGTGTGTGTGTGTGTGTGTGTGTGTGTGTGTGTGTGTGTGTGTGCGTGCATGTGTGCTAGTATTATTTCAATTTAAATGTAACATATTATTATTATTATTGTTGATGTTCTTGTTGTTATGGCATTTGGTTGGTGTTTCAGGACAACAGCCAGAACACCACTGTTCAGTTGAAGCTCTATAATAACTTCACCTACTGGATGGCAGTGGGTGGAGGGGGCGTGGCTCCAACCGTACGGCTGGAGGTGCCCGTCATTTGTACCTACATCAAGAGGCTCACCATCTCCACAGGAAACGATCTCTCTGGGTAACCTGCTGTTATAGCAACCACTTTCTCCAGGCATGTTGATCCCCTTGTGTGTCTGCACCTGCAGGAAACATGCAAGTGTTTGGAGAGTTCTAGAACCTACTCAGAGATTCTAGAATGTCAGTGTTTTAGAAATGGAATGTGTCAAGATAAAGGAAGTAAAGCTACTTTGTAATGCACAATAATACTGCCTCTCTGATTTGGGCCTTTGTATTACTGTAAGAATTTTGCAAATGATTTGAATGGTTCTGTGGAATAAATAAGAGATTTATTGATCTGACCAGGCTTAATGGTAATGTTCTTTCTGTAAAAGGGTTGTGGACATGTTCAGTGATGCTGTGGTGGGAATGGGGACCTTCCATGTATCTGTTCGTCTGTTGAACGGCACGTCACCCCTACCCCAGAACTACACCCTCTCCCCCAAGGATGAGGTCGTCATAGAAGTGAGGTTAAATTCAACTGTACCCCAAATCAAAGTGGTCATCAACAAATGCTGGGCCAACCCCTCCACCAACCCTTCCATGGCTCCAGTATACGTCTTTCTGGAAAACAGGTCTGTATTTTCATAGAATTTCTTTCTTTCACATGTCTCAGATATTTATTGAACAACTGAGCAATTGAACAATTACACTAAATGCAAACTGTAAGGCACACTTTACTATAGACTGCAATGTGAACTGTAATGTAGACTGTAAGGCACACTTTACTATAGACTGTAATGTAGACTGTAAGGCACACTTTACTATAGACTGTAATGTAGACTGTAATGCACACTTTACTATAGACTGTAATGTAGACTGTAATACACCCTGTAATATAGACTGTAATGCACCCTGTAATATAGAGTGTAATGTAGACTGTAATGCACCCTGTAATGTAGACTGTAAGGCACACTTTACTATAGACTGTAATGTAGACTGTAAGGCACACTTTACTATAAACTGTAATGTAGACTGTAATGCACCCTGTAATATAGTCTGTAAGGCACACTTTACTATAGACTGTAATGTAGACTGTAATGCACCCTGTAATATAGACTGTAATGCACCCTGTAATATAGTCTGTAAGGCACACTTTACTGTAGACTGTAATGTAGACTGTAATGCACCCTGTAATATAGTCTGTAATGTGCCCTGTAATATAGATTGTAATGTAGACTGTAATGCACCCTGTAATATAGAGTGTAATGTAGACTGTAATGCACCCTGTAATATAGAGTGTAATGTAGACTGTAATATGCACTGCAAGGTGCACTATAATTATACTGTGCTCACACAGAACAGACTGTGAGACTGTGTGGTATAGAGTAGTGTGTGGTGTGGTGTGTAGTGTAGTGTGTGGTGTGTGGTATAGAGTAGTGTGTGGTGTGTAGTGTGTGGTATATAGTAGTGTGTGGTGTGTAGTGTGTGGTGGGGTGTTTGGAGCTGCAGTGTCGTGCTGTATCAGTGTGTCTCTCTGTTGTTCCCAGCTGTCCTGTCCCAAACTCTTACACTACTGAGCTGCAGAATGGCAACTCCACCAGGTCCCTGGTGGCAGTGAACATCTTCTCCCTGGTGGACCTGAGTGTCATCTACCTGCACTGCCAGATCCACATCTGCATTGAGACTCCGATGGCCACCTGCAGACCTGTAAGGGTGTCCACTATAATGCCAGGGCTCTGTAGCGCCCCTCACTGTACTGTTACTGCACTCTAACTGTACTGTTACAGTTCTCTAACTGTACTGTTACAGTTCTCTATCTGTACTGTTACTGCACTCTATCTGTACTGTTACTGCACTCTATCTGTACTGTTACAGTACTCTAACTGTACTGTTACTGTTACTGCACTCTAACTGTACTGTTACAGTTCTCTATCTGTACTGTTACTGCACTCTAACTGTACTGTTACTGCACTCTAACTGTACTGTTACAGTACTCTAACTGTACTGTTACAGTACTCTATCTGTACTGTTACTGCACTCTAACTGTACTGTTACTGCACTCTAACTGTACTGTTACTGTACTCTATCTGTACTGTTACAGTACTCTATCTGTACTGTTACTGCTAACTGTACTGTTACTGCACTCTATCTGTACTGTACTCTAACTGTACTGCTACTGTTCTCTAACTGTACTGTTACAGTACTCTATCTGTACTGTTACAGTACTCTATCTGTACTGTTATCTGTACTGTTACAGTACTCTAACTGTACTGTTACTGCACTCTAACTGTACTGTTACAGTACTCTATCTGTACAGTTACTGCTGTACTCTAACTGTACTAACTGTACTGTTACTGCTATCTCTGTACTGTTACAGTACTCTATCTGTACTGTTACTCTATCTGTACGGTTACTGCACTCTGAACCTAACTGTACTGTTACAGGTTACTGTTACCATTGTACTCTAACTGTACTGTTACAGTAACTGTACTGTTACACGGTTACTGCACTCTGAACCATTACTGTACTCTAACTGTACTGTTACAGTACTCTATCTGTACTGTTACTGCACTCTAACTGTACTGTTACTGCACTCTAACTGTACTGTTACTGTACTCTATCTGTACTGTTACAGTACTCTATCTGTACTGTTACAGTACTCTAACTGTACGGTTACTGCACTCTGAACCATTACTGTACTCTAACTGTACTGTTACAGTACTCTATCTGTACTGTTACTGCACTCTAACTGTACGGTTACTGCACTCTGAACCATTACTGTACTCGGTTACTGCACTCTGAACCATTACTGTACTCTAACTGTACTGTTACTGTACTCTAACTGTACTGTTACTAACTGTACTGTTACTGCACTCTAACTGTACTGTTACTGCACTCTAACTGTACTGTTACTGTACTCTATCTGTACTGTTACAGTACTCTATCTGTACTGTTACTGCACTCTAACTGTACTGTTACTGCACTCTATCTGTACTGTTACAGTACTCTATCTGTACGGTTACTGCACTCTGAACCATTACTGTACTCTAACTGTACTGTTACAGTACTCTATCTGTACTGTTACAGTACTCTAACTGTACGGTTACTGCACTCTGAACCATTACTGTACTCTAACTGTACGGTTACTGCACTCTGAACCATTACTGTACTCTAACTGTACTGCTACTGTTCTCTCACTGTTCTGTGACTGTACCTTCACTACAGTCCCACTGTAATCTTCTTGAAGGCCCCATGTAGACTCACTGACGTCTGTTCATGGCCTGTGCAAATGTAGGCCCACGTGAGGCGCTTTAGTTTAAGAAAATGTCTTCACATTGATGAGCTTTCTAGCACTGTGAAAGACACCTTCATTCTCACGTGGCAGGGACACTGTGGGCACTGTCCTCTTCACTGTCCTCTTCACTGTCCTCTTCACTGTCCTCTTTGTTCTTCTTCTGCAGAACTGCATGGGGAGGAGCAGCAGGGCGTCTAACATCCTGGACACGGCAAAGACCTCATGTGGACCGCTGCTCAAGTCCCAAGCCAGTGAGACCACACACACCTCATTGACTCCCATATATCTGTCATTTGTAAAGAATGACCCTAAAGAATTCTTAGAACTTTAGGCACTGGGTCCCAGTGTGATATCATTTCATGGGGCCCTAAATGCTTAAACTCAGTAGTTTGGAGAGATTCGAAAAAAAAATACAATAGACATTTAGAGGAAATCATCCTTATTCATAGTATATTCCATATAATGGATGGAGTATTATTAATCCATTATTTCCTATTGGTAAATAACAGATGTTTGCCGAGGTGATTACTAACAGAGCAGTGATGCATTGTGGACCCCCGTGAGATTGTCCTTTCCCTCCGTGTTCCTCCCAGCGCTCCTGCAGGAGACAACCCAGATGACGCTTCGCCTCGTCGGCTTCGTCCTGCTGGGACTCGGCCTGCTCCTCCTTCTCCTCCTCCTCATCACCGCCATCTTCTACTACAGGAAGAGAATTGGAAAATACAACTTCCGCTTCAAACCTCGCCAGGAGAACTTCACCTACCACGTCTTTGACACCTAGATGTGTTTTTTGCTTTTGGTCGCTTGGTTTAGCTCGAAACTTCATGGTTCATATTAGAAATTCTTGGAAGCGATTTGCCACAACATTTAATAAATTGTAGGTCAGGGTTTAGTGATGTATAAGTAGTATGCAGTTGCTATGTTCATGTCTATATATTTTTATATTTTTAGGAGAAATTTATGACAAACTTTAAAAACTATCTATGTTTCATTCAATATATATGCTTCAGGCTGGTAAAGCCTTAGACTGGTCTTCGTATGATACTGAATTCTTCTTGAACAAATTAAAAGTCATCGTATCTCTTTATGGCTCTAACTGCAGAAATGTATTTAAATGTAGAAGTCACTGTACACTTTGTACCAGCAATTGTAGTGCAATTGAAGCTCCTCATATTCATCACTTCCCACTAGAGGGAGCTGTTGTTTTAGCTTTGGGGACTTGTGTCTGATGGCTACTATTGCAAATATGGACGCTCAAATGCTCATTTTCATTTGGAGTCTTCATTTGAGTAATTAAAGGTTATCTAGCAGTTTCAGGGCCTGTACACTTGTTTTAAGTAATAATACTTTAATCACCATAATCACCTACTACAGTAAATGTTGAATGTTGCCTCATTTAAAGAAAAGTGTGTAATTTCTAAACAGAGTAATTCATCATTAATGTTCCCCAGTTGAGGAACATTAATCTACAGCAGTGCTTACATGCTTAATTTACACTTTACACTGTGGATGATTATTAAAAGCTTAGTAAAGGTTTCTGTGTGTGCGTGATGCGCGCAGGGGGGTGGGACCTCACACAAACACACTCTCTGCTCCGCCCATAATTTTGCAGCGGCCAGTTCCTTGAATTGCTACGGTAAGGCATCTTCATGCTAACAGCTCAGTGTAACCTGCTCTGATTCATATAACTGTGACAACTGTAACTTAACTCTGACCCACAGGGTCTTTGACAGGTGTTCTGTAATGTAACCATGGACCATAAGGTCTCTCCCAGTAGTTCAATAATGTAAATAAGTATTGCAGTTATTGGTTTATGTCAGTTCTGTGTGGAAATCTACTTTGACAGTTATGAAATTCTACTCATGCGTATTGGGAAGAGCTCATACACCGAGCATGCGTTGAGGAAGAAGACTGACAGCAGGATTCAGAGGTAACTTGCTACTTTTATTTATTCACGTTTGAATTTTGCATGGTGAGGATTTGCTGTAAGGTGCCAGTTACTGGGGCTTCTCTAAACATTCTTGGAGTGCGACAGAAACTTTTAGCACCGTTTAAATTTTGCAAACAGTCTGTGCACAATCTTGTCCAATGGAGGTGATGGTCTTCATAACTAGAATATATTACATATATACATACAGTATTATATCATCAGACTATATTACATACAGTACTTGTAGCTTAACCCACAAAACTCTTTGTCCATCTCTCTCTCTCTCTCTCTCTCTCTCTCTCTCTCTTTCTCTCTCTCTCTCAGAGCCCTTCCCCTCGGAGGAGCAGGGTAGGTGAATGTCCTGGTGCTGGTCCGGGTCAGTACTTGACGTTGGGAGCGAAGCGCACTACTGCTTTGCTGCGTGGTTCTGCTCGTTCCACCAGCGACTCTGACTCTCTTCCAGAGGTACCCGGGGAATAATAATCACTGACCCGTCCAACAGAAGACTCCAGGTCACTAGGCGGCAGCAGAGTGTTAGAATGCCGTGGAAGGAGTCGAAGCATAAAGAGGAGATGGAGGAGGAGGAGAAGAGAGAGAGAAAATGAGGGAGAGAGAGAAAGAAAGACAGAGAAAGACATAGAGACAAGATGAGGTGCTTCATCCCAAAGGTGAGTCACAAACAAATATGTAGTTTTGAACATCCTGAGGGTTCAGAGAGTGGAGAGGTATTGTTTTCATTTACAGCTATTGAAATTGTTGTCACTGTAGTACAGATCAGTACTTGTAGTAGGTATTAAAGATAAGAGAGAACTGTCCTGCATGGCGGAGACCTCGTGGACTTTATGAAATCATGCAAAATGTCACCAGTCCAAACAAGCCGATGTTTTAACTTGTTTCTTGATTAAAACATACTGGTAAGGTTGTTCAAGGCAAAACAGGCTTTTAGATTACAACACAAACACAGACACCCAATATGGTATTGCTGCCAAAGTCTCCCCAAAACCTGTGTGCTGTGAAATAAAGTCCCCAGACACACTACATTCACATGTCAGGAGGAGCACCTCTCAGGTCAAGGTCATGACAATCCTCTACACTAAAGACAACAATTAAGCCTTCAAAGATCAGTGAGATTCTGTAACACGTTTCTTGAAATAAAACACTTGTATTATATTATTGATGTGGTCCTGTAATCTTTAATAACAAAGGACCATAAATCAATTTAATGTCAGAATTCATTAGGCTACTTTGAAGATCACTTTTGATTTAAACGATAGCGGTCCTGACAACACATTGCCTCCCAGTGTAAGACAACTTCAAGGTTTAAAATTCTGAATTCAAACCACGCTGCTGCATATGCCTCCTCTACCAGAGACTCTAACGACCCTGAATACTGAATCCTGCGTTAGCTTGTAAGAACATGACAACACACAAACCAAGTCCCTGGTATCCTGGAGAGAAAAGACCCTTAAGCTTCCTCTACAAAAACACAGCACAACAGAGCAAACAGCCCTGCTCCGGAAACCCCACCACACCCCCAACGCCCACACCCCCCTCCACCCGCAACACCCACACCCCCTCCACCCCCCAAAACCCACAACCCCTCCACCCCCCAACACCCACACCCCCTCCACCCCCCAACACCCACACCCCCTCCATCCCCAACACCCACACCCCCTCCACCCCCCAAAACCCACACCCCCTCCACCCCCCAAAACCCACAACCCCTCCACCCCCCCAACACCCACACCCCTCCACCCCCCCAACACCCACACCCCCTCCACCCCCAACACCCACACCCAACCCCCAGCCCCCAGATTTCCATATGGAAGAGAAGAAATGGGGATCAAATGAAATCATGACAAACAGCATTTGTTGATGCATAAGGCGCTTTCCTCCAATAGAATTGATGGAATCTACAGAATCTATGGAATCTATAGATTTATAAAACACAGTCTGAAGGTGTCGTGTGTGTGTGTGGAGTGCATGTGGAGGCTGAGGGGAAAGCTCTTCTGATCTCAGGTGTGTGTTACCTGGGGTCAGGTAGTGCACATCGCCACAGGTGCTGCTTTAGTGTCTGCACCCAACCGATATCTCGGATGGGCTGACAGAGCTGAATGTAGTGCTGCTGTTTCAGCACAAGCCTTCAAATGAACGGAGAGGTCACCTGTTAGCTCAGTGCACACGGAGAATTACATGCACACACATCCACTTCAAAGTTTGCAACAAACGCACAAAAGCCAATTATGACACGGTGACAGTAATGTATGCACACTGCTTACTGGAGTACTGCTGTAACCTGTGTGAAACAAAATCATTTCACTATTACTGTCTGACTACAGGGATGAGATCTGAGTAATTGAGTGTTCAGAGAGAGAGAGACAGAGAGAGACAGAGAGAGAGAGAGAGAGAGAGAGAGAGAGAGAGAGAGAGAGAGAGAGAGAGAGAGAGAGAGAGAGAGAGAGAGAGAGAGAGAGAGAGAGAGAGAGAGAGAGAGAAGTGATTCTGCAACTCAGCTTCTGGCATCCTTTACTGGTCTGTACATGCAGCTATGACACATGCATTTATCCACCGAAATATATTGGACTCAGTTGCAAAGGAATATATTTCTGATCTCTTGTCACACAGCGATATGCACCGTTTTCAAAGGATGTCAGTGCTTGTTTCCAAATACACACGGGCGGAGCCCTAATGTGCTAAACGGGAGGAGTTCTCTTCCATGTGGACTATCACACTCAGCAGACACAACAGTGACACTAAGCACACAGAGACGCAGACAGGGGAGACACGAGACACATCCCCACGTTTACCTACCGTCTACTCCCAAACCCGCCCACTTCTTTAGACAAAATGCACCAACACGCTTCTGTTTCTGTTTGCATTTATTAACGTTTTTTTTCTGATGATTATTAGCAAGCAAAGGGGAAAAGAGCACAGATAACAGCATCACAGGTTACGTTCGCTACCCCACCGTGACATACCACTTCAGCCTCGACGTTTGAGTGATAAATGGACTTTGATAGCACCAGTGCTCAGCACATGAGTTTTGCCGTAATGATGGACACGTGTGTCCCCGGCCTGGACCCATGTCTGTCTCGCTGTCCCTCACACCATCCCTCTTCCTCTGTGTGTGGGTTTTCTACTGCAGGTCCCACCAAAGGCTGCAAAATGGGGAATGGAGAGGAACCCTGCAGCACCAAGCTCATGCACCGAGCCCAGACCTGCTGACCCCAGACCTGCTGACCCCAGACCTACTGACCCCAGACCTGCTGAACCCAGCAGCACTGAGCACAGCCCTGCTGACCCCAGACCTGCTGACCCCAGACCTGCTGAACCCAGCAGCACTGAGCACAGCCCTGCTGATCCCAGACCTACTGACACCAGACCTGCTGAACCCAGCAGCACTGAGCACAGCCCTGCTGACCCCAAACCTGCTGAACCCAGCAGCACTGAGCACAGCCCTGCTGATCCCAGACCTGCTGAACCCAGCAGCACTGAGCACAGCCCTGCTGATCCCAGACCTGCTGACCCCAGACCTGCTGAACCCAGCAGCACTGAGCACAGCCCTGCTGAACCCAGCCTCACCTAGCCCAGTTGCGCTGACCCCAGACCTGCTGAACCCAGTCCAGCACCTGAACTCCCTGGCCAGAAGGCACAAATTACTCCATATTTGTTCCACTATTCACATTCAAATTGCTCTCTCTAAAACACTCTGAGGCTCTGACTTAGTAAGGGCTTTGCATGCACATAAACAAGATCAAACTTGATTTAAACCGGCAGAAAATAACCTGTCCAAGCTGGTCTGCTAACAGCACCACAAACAGCACCTATGTAGGATTGCATCTGTCCAGTGAGCAAGAGGTCAGGCCTCATGTTTTGAGGGTTTGGCTTAATGAATGTACAATTTGGCATGTTTTGACCTAACAGTGCTAAATCCAGGGCAGGGTCCATGCATCCATGCAAACATGCTAATTTACCACCTGCAAAGGTGATTTCCCAGGCCTGAGAATGCTGAGGAGCTGCTGTCTCAGTGATGACAAGGAGGCTAAGAGAGCAGAATGTAACGATGTCCATGTCACATTATTAGAACCTGTGTGAACAACCAAAACAATGAAGACACATATAGCATATATCTATATTTATATTATATTTATATTCAGCAGGTCTGGGGTATATTTTTTATGTCTTCTTCCTTCCTGATTTTAGCATTTTTCCGAATTTGTTTTACCCACATTGCCATATTTATTTAGCCCTGTAACTCTTAAATCTAAGTACTTGCCTGTTTAATCAACACATCTAATTCTTAAATTTCAGATTCGTTTCAGTTTACGTTTGCAAATGTCTTGGCAGATCTGAACTCACCATGGCTACTGAGAACATTAGAACAAGCAAAAGCCACATCTAAATATTGTCATTCACACAGAATTTCTTTGTAAATCCCCACAAAATATCCACTAACTGTAGATGCAATTTCTTGGACAGCCCACGCAAAATCACACTCATGATTCTTAGCAAGGGATCTTAGTAAGTCAGGGCCAGAGGTTCTCACACGCTTTCCAAACCTTCCAAAAACGAAGCCTCCAGAATGAGGGACGTCCATGCGCTAATCATTATGAAGTGTTTGTTCCTATCTGGCTAGGGAGCTACGCCTGTGAGGAAATAATCAGACAGACAAAATGAGTTCTGGAATACAGAGAATGCAAAAAAAGAGGTGGGGCCTGAAGAGGAGGAGGAGTCAGGGGAGGGGCATCGATTCCCAAAGGCAGGAGAGCAGAGACAGACAGTGGGCTGCAAGATCAGTGATGCCGTGTGTGAAATGTAAAGCAGTGCAGAGTCAGTACAGGACCTTCCAGTACGGATCACCAAGCGGTCAGAGGTTCAGCTCACCACGACCCTAAACTTCCCATCTTCTCTCACTACAGGGTGACTGAGCTGACTGCTGACAACTTGGTGAAGGTATAAGGTCATCGTCACTGTGGTTACGACTGTGTGACATCATCAGTGAAGGTGCGTCTCACCACATCTCAGTACAGCCAAAGCCAAATACATGGATATAGATCAGACGTGAACTTGTATTAGTAAAGTACAAGTAAATGTCAATTGAGCAAATTGAGTGGGTCAGGAAGTTGGGGGGGGGGGGCTAATCAGTACCAAAACAGAAACCATGACAACAGAACCAAACCCATGCAGAAAGGCGGGACCAGGCTGTGTTCAACTTACCAGTGCAAGGGGAGCAAGTGCAGAACACAGAGGTGGTTGGGGAGAGAAGGATTATTTACCCACACACAGCAGCACGGTCACAGCCCAGCAGGGTAAGGGGAACCAGTCAGCATCATTAATAATTAATAAGTGCCCATGAATATCAATTCCATGTTTGATTTATTGCTAAAGCTAATCTCTGGACTCCGTAACCTGCAGCGATTGGCCATCTGTCCCACCAACGACACCCTGTAAGGCTAATCACGTTAGGGGGGGTACCATGACAATGTGGGGCTGAGGTGTGTATGAGTGTGTGTGTATGAGTGAGTGTGTGTGAGTGTGTGTGCATGAGTGTGAGTGCATTTGAGAGTGTGTGTGTCTGAGTGAATGAGTCATTGTGTACTCTAATATTCCACATCATATTAAAAGGCAAAAAATGTTTCAAATTGGCTTCATTTACAGTCACTGCATCTTGGGTTTAGCATTTATTCCACTGTCTAATGTAATGACAACATTTACCATCTGATCTAGTTTTCCTAAAGAAATTTACACATCAACCCATAATTCATAATTAACTCTGTCATCCAAGATAAAAGGCTGAAACCAGATGTCCCTCATAAGACCTCATTACTAAATGGAGTTCAGTGTCGTTTGGAGGAGATGATTGTTGATTACAGACCTCTTTGAGTTTCAGTTGCTCCAATAACATTTGTATCTTTTGTGGTATTGCGTAGTTTACAGAAACAGTGTAAAAATGAAAGACATTGCACACACAGTCAGAGGTCCAGAGTGATGGTGAGAGGTATATCACTTAGGGCCTTGTTCATAATCAGTGAAACAAGACCAAACATGTCAGTACAGATTCAAACTCAAGCCGCACATTTATCAAAGGTTTTTAAAGATATTAACAAGTTTTCTTAAGGGTTTATGCTGGAAATTAATGTCAAATACCAATCTGAGAGAGTCAGTCGGACATAGTTCAGGGTTACCATTAGAAATCCTTGATAAATGCATCCCAGCAATCCGTGCAGATGGAAGCTAAACCACATAGAACTGCCACTCCATGCAACACTTGAGAATCATCCATTGGCCAACCAGGGGGGGTGGTTGCCATGGAAACCTCGCCATGGAGACAAGGAGAGTGGGCAAATGGTGGGTGGAGCTGTAGCAAATGCAAAACATCCCCAAACGATGGATGATCACATGATGAGGGGCAGCGTGGAGAGAAACCCTGACATTTTACAACAACAATAGCCATGTGACCCCAGAGAGATGGGGAGGGGGGGAGAGAGACACAGAGAGAGACAGGAAGACACATACAAACAGAGGGAGAGACACACAGTGACAGAGAGAAAGAGAGGAATAAAGATCAAAGAATGAAATGGAAAGAAAGGGTGAAAGAGAGAGAGAGAGAGGGAAGAAGAGAGAGAGGGAGAGAGGTAGAGAAACACATGCACATATACTGAGACAGGAGACTGAGACACATGGAGAACAGAGAGAGAAAAAAGAGAGAGAGAGAGAGAGAGAGAGAGAGAGAGACAGCTGGAGGGAAGAGAGATGTTCAAACAGTGCGAGGAAGGAGCACAGAAGATAAGACAGAAGGCAGGATAGATGGATCTGAAAAGGAGAGCAGGGGTTACAGACACCATCTGATGAAGGAAAACCTCTTAATTCATGGATTTCACAGCCTTCGTGCGCTTTCATCCCGTCTGCGGGACCGGGGTAAATAAAGTAGAAGTGCAATGGTTTTTACTCTTTTGCCTCAGCCAGTTTGTTGTTCATCTCTTTACTTTTTCTCCTTGTCGCCCTGCGCAGGCCGAGCCTCCGGCTGGTTCTCGGAGCTCTTCTTCCTCGAGCCCCGCCCCGTCTGCTTCTCCTTGGACCTCTTGGCCGCCCTGCCCTGGGGAGCGGACGAGGAGGTTTTCTTCGGCTTGGAGCGGGGAAGGCTCGTCCTGTCGCCCTGAGTGGACAAGCGTTGGAGGGTGAAGACAATCTCCTCCGGTCAGTGGACTAAACGCTGCACTCACGCCTGCATCTCTGGCAGAGACTAGAAGTGAATCCTGATTCTGGATGCAGGTGTTTCATTGGGGGTTTATTTGCTGAGCTCTAAATATGCCAGTCAGAGGTGATCTGGTCATCTCACTCTCCTCCCCCAGCGCTGCTGAGACTGATGCTGCCCTTATCTACGGGCACAGTCTGTACACAGTCTCTACACAGTCTGTAGACTGTCTCTACACAGTCTGTAGACTGTCTCTACACAGTCTGTAGACTGTCTGTAGACTTTCTCTACACAGTCTGTAGACTGTCTGTCTAGCCAGAACGAGGCAGGCGGACGTCACAGCAGCAGCTGGGAACAGCACTAGAGAGCAAACGTTTAAAAATGACCAAACCGGAGCCAAAGGCTTCATGAAGTGATCGATTATCGAACACAACTTACACATCCTGTGCTAGGGCTGCAGACTGGCTATTGCTGCATGACAAGCTCTTCAAATACACACACACACACACACACACACACACACACACACACACACACACACACACACACACACACACACACACACACACACACACACACACACACACACACACACACACACTGATAGTAGATTTGCTGGGCCTTACCTTATTGGGCTCTATGTAAGGTTCACTGTACAGTGTTCGTATTCTCCTCCTCTCTAGTGCCTTGTTGTCTGCAGGCTGCAGTTTTGCCTGCTCCCCCCTGTAGGTGGCGCTATAGCTGGTCTCCAGGTTGGTCTTGCCATCCGGAGGCAGATACTGAGGCTTCGCCCGGATCAGTTTCACTGGCTTCACATCTGTGTAAGCTTTAAACTCTGTCCTGCAATACAAACGGCAGTGGACATGAGTCTCATAAGTACAGCTCCGTAGCAAACAGTTAGCAGCAAGAACACCAAGTCTTGAACCTGAGGGCAAACATGTGCTCTGACCTCCAGACCAAAGAGCCTTTCTTATCTATAGCTCTCAGAACTACAGCTCACATATCTATAGCTCCCTTGTCTACAGATCACAAAGCTACGCTTTAAATTCCATCTAGTATGGATAGAGGAGATCACTCTTGTAACTACAGATCTAACTATAGCTCTCATATCTATAACTCCTAATCACAGCTCACACATCTACAGTTCTCATATCTACAGCTCACGTACAGCTCATAATCACAGTTCTCATATCTACAGCTCACACACAGCTCATAATCACAGTTCTCATATCTACAGTTCTCATATCTACAGCTCACATACAGCTCATAATCACAGTTCTCATATCTACAGCTCTCATATCTACAGCTCACGTACAGCTCATAATCACAGTTCTCATATCTACAGTTCTCATATCTACAGCTCATAATCACAGTTCTCATATCTACAGTTCTCATATCTACAGCTCACATACAGCTCATAATCACAGTTCTCATATCTACAGCTCTCATATCTACAGCTCACGTACAGCTCATAATCACAGTTCTCATATCTACAGTTCTCATATCTACAGCTCACACACAGCTCATAATCACAGTTCTCATATCTACAGTTCTCATATCTACAGCTCACATACAGCTCATAATCACAGTTCTCATATCTACAGTTCTCATATCTACAGCTCACATACAGCTCATAATCACAGTTCTCATATCTACAGTTCTCATATCTACAGCTCACGTACAGCTCATAATCACAGTTCTCATATCTACAGCTCACATATCTACAGCTCACACACAGCTCATAATAGCAGTTCTCATATCTACAGCTCTCATATCTACAGCTCACGTACAGCTCATAATCACAGTTCTCATATCTACAGCTCACACACAGCTCATAATCACAGTTCTCATATCTACAGTTCTCATATCTACAGCTCACATACAGCTCATAATCACAGTTCTCATATCTACAGCTCTCATATCTACAGCTCACGTACAGCTCATAATCACAGTTCTCATATCTACAGTTCTCATATCTACAGCTCACACACAGCTCATAATCACAGTTCTCATATCTACAGTTCTCATATCTACAGCTCACATACAGCTCATATCCACAGTTCTCATATCTACAGCTCTCATATCTACAGCTCACATACAGCTCATAATCACAGTTCTCATATCTACAGCTCACATACAGCTCATAATCACAGTTCTCATATCTACAGCTCTCATATCTACAGCTCATATTAATACAGCTCTCGTAACTACAACTATTATAATCACAGCATACTAAATAATAAAATATTCTGAATCTTCACTTTATTGTAATGTCTGTGAGCTGAATACATTATTAATCAGACCCTTCCTGTCTGGGTCCGGTGTATTCTTCAGCCCTTCATAAGTGCTCTGGGTCACAAGGTTCAAACACAGTATTTGAAAAGATTTCTGAGGAGTAATAGATATTCGTCACAGTCATAAATAAACAAGCTGTTTATATACCAGCATTTCACTACGCGCTGGGTCATCTATGACAGCACAGTAAAAAGATGAAGACACGCATCACTCGTCTGTATTTCTCCGCTCACTTCCCTCTCTCACTCCCTCTTCCCCGGTCCTACCACACCAGCAGGGTCAGGATCATATTGATTAGATAACACAATTACTGTCCCAGTAGGAGAAAGGGGTGGGGCTGTGTGAAAGGAAGCACCGCCGCCCCATTTGGACGAGCCAATCACGGCAGATCATTTTCTAAAGCATCATATCAAAGCTCCTCCCTATAGGACAACCTCAGCTGCACCCACGAATAAAGATCAAGCCTAGTCTGTAGGAGCAGTGGAGAAAACGCACCATTTACAGTACAGAATTACAGTATGTCCCGATATTACAGCACAAGGCACCAGCCAAATGGGCTCAATGTGATGAATGAACGTGTCATGCTGCAGCCTGCTAGCCGGTCCGGTCCGGTCCGGATCAGCTGTGGAGTCCAGTGGAGCTGTGGTGGGCTCAGCTGCTGGTAATGTGGTTAACGTCCCAAAGGGATATTGCACAAGGCAATCATGGGACTGCATGTGGAGAGAGAGGAGCACTAATCAGAAAGAGAGTGGTGGGGGGGGGGAAGGGAGACAGAGAGAGAGAGAGAGAGAGACAGAGAGAGAGAGAGAGAGAGAGAGAGAGAGAGAGAGAGAGAGAGAGAGAGAGAGACACTAAGAGAAGTAACACGATCACAGTCATTTCCCTACTAATGAGTATACACAGCGTCTGCTTTGGTTCAGAGGTGGAGTTGAGGAGTTGTGACATAAGGCTGGTTAGGGGAACTGCCCCGTTACAGTTGTCCAGACTGTAATCTATAACCACTCAATGCTCAGAGACCGCCTGCGAAGACAGTTCACTGGAGGCAATATGCTAAGTCAACTCACTGCATGTATATATTTACAGAGCACGTATCATTTTACAATGTCAATACAAACAAAGGCAGTGTAGTTGGCGTCCTGCTGTAGGAGCAGAGGTGGGGTGTGCTGGGTGGAGTTTCTGCTCTGTTCTGGAACACCACTGGGTTTTGTGGGAGTTTTGTGCTCCACTGGCCCTCCGCCCACACGACCTGCACGGAGGCTCAGAGTGTTACACCACCAACCAGATAGAGAGACAAACGAGAGGTATGATGAAAGAATAAGGGACAGTGTGCACTGTTGAGGCAGCTCTATGGAGGGAGAAGAGGAGAGGGAGAGAGAGAAGGAGAGAGAGAAGGAGAGGGAGAGAGAGAGAGGGAGAGATAGAGAGAGACAGGGAGAGAGGCAGGAAAAGAAAGAGAAAGAAAGAGAGAAATGGTTCACTTCATGCCTGGTTGTCACGGAGATACAGTACAAGGTGGTAACAATGATGCTGGTGTTCTGATGTACCATGGGTACTTGGTACTGATCCGAGGCCAAACTGCCTTAGCAACTCAGGCTGAAACACACTTCCACAGCCTCAGGCTTCTACAGTAACCTTACACAGCGTGTTATGGACTACAGCTACTAAAGCCTGAAACGAGGCAGCATTGCTGAGACACTCGCTGCTCTGGTGGACGTCATCCTGCCTGGCTGTGGATCACAACTACAGCACAACTTCAGATGTGAGTTGTTGTGAAGGGCCATGTCACCATGGAGATGCACTGGCACTGCAGAGTAGCATGAGGAGGTCCCAGAGAGGAGAACCTACCAGCCTGCTTCTCCAACACGGCACCTCCTGTAGGTCCTGCTCTGTGCTCAACAAACAGCTCGAAGATGGTATAATCTTTTCTGTAAGTGATCTGGTAGAAGGTTGATCTTTCTGTCCCGGTTTATCTCAGGATAATCTCAGGGTTAACAGAGGACTGTGTCCCGCGGCAGTTCTGACCTCCTCGCTGTGTTTAGCGCTCCCCGGGGTCCCGCCCCCATTCTCACCAAACCCCAACAGAATCCCAATGAGACCAGTGAAAGTGATCTGACCAGTGTAAACACACACACACACACACACACACACACACACACACTCTCTCTCTCTCTCTCTCTTTAAATATTAGCATCCCACCTATTTCCATACCCCAGTCCCATGACTGTTTGGTACAGCGTAGCTTTGCGATGTTAAACACATAAATACTCCTTCGGTTTATTTACAGAGGTGCCATTTTGGCAGGATTGTTCTAGTGACACTGTCAGAACAAAATAAGAAGTAGCAACAGTAATAACAACCGAACCAATGAAATGTTACACAGAACAATAAACACATCGACAGAAGAGCAAGTAACTGCTGGAAATAATCCATAAATAAACCTTTATAATTAGAACACTGGACTACCTTTACTCCATCACACGCCCAGCTGGGTCACGCCCGTAGAAGGAAGCACAACATCACAGAGCACTCTGTCAGTGTTCGAGGTAACAGCTCAGGGACCTCTGACCTGTCTGTATTCTCAGCCCTGCAGTGGCCCAACGGCTTCGATGAAAAAAGACACAAAACACAGGAAACCCCCAGAGGGGCACTGAGAGGGGGCAGGGCACGGCCTGTGGGAGGGGCAACGCCGCACACAGCGTCCCATTGGCCCTACTAGTTGTCATTTATGAAGGTTCTGTTTCTGGTCACTGAAGCAAGTTTAATTGGCTTTCAAACACTGCAGAGCAGAAGAATGAATATTCATGAAGAAGCAGAAAAACTCTTTTCCTTTTCCCACTGGAAAACCTACAGATTACTGGAAACTTCTAGCAGGTGGCAAATATCTCCACTTCCTCTGTAAGAAGAACATTTTCTGAAATCCATTCAAATCATATGATCTTTGAACATGGATTTATTGTATGTGTGAATGTGCCTATATAGGTGTGTGTGTGTGTGTGTGTGTGTGTGTGCTATAATTCTTCATGTGATGTTTTGATGTAAAAGATCTGAGTGCACAAAACACATACACATGCAAACAGTGATACACACAAACACACACCTTTCTCAAAGGAAACAACACTTTTTAGGCATCAGCTATTACAATCAATTCACACACGCCAATGTCACAATGGCTTAAATGTATTTAAATACTCTAGTATTGCCATATGTGAAAATTATAATTATAAAGAACAACTAAACAATCTTGACCAATCAGCAAGAGGGCAAATTAAAGACAGCTGTCAGTCACAGCGCTCCAATCCTCTCCTCCCAAGAGAAATCTGGGGGCGGGTTCTGACAGTTTCTGAGAGCTGAAATCCCTCAATGTGCCTGTCTCTGAATACAAAGCTCTCATGAAGATGGCAAAACAACAAAGGGACTTTTTTAACATGACACAACCACTGAGGGTTTAAAACTAGTCACGTTTTTCTAGACATTATGACAATTATGCGGATGATAATTATGTGGATGAAAAGACAGAACTCCAAGCAGGGAGACAGCAGGACAATTACACAGACTCATCCAGCAAAACACGTCTGTTACACAGACCCGTCCAGCAGAACACGTCTGTTACACAGACCCATCCAGCAGAACACGTCTGTTACACAGACCCATCCAGGACCATCAGGGCCTCCCAGTCCACTCACTTTTCCTGGATATAAGAGACATTGTGATCCAGAGTGATCCAGAGTGATCCAGAGTGATCCAGAGGTGCACAGACAGCTCCCACTGGCAAGAGAATGCCTGATCCAGGATGGCTGAAGGAGGCCAACGCACAAACATATACACACCATTCCTCCTGTATCATAATGATCACACACACACACGCACACACCTCCCAGGGTTTCTCCCTTCCCCCATGAGCACGTCTTAAGCCCCCAGACCCCTGATCTCCTGCCATCTGCAACAACACATTTATGAATTAACACACAGCTGAGCTGCTTCATCACACACACACACACACAGACAAATGCATATAAACACACAAAAAAGTGTTACTTTGGAGTGTATGCACACACATATCACTCCACAATCACACCTGACTTCTTAACTTATAGCTAAAAACCCTCTCAGGGAGAACACAAGTGCCATCTGAGCCCAGACTACAACTACAACTTCTGAGACACTTTCATGAGATTCACACCTATGAACACATGATTCTGAGATTCAGATTTCGGAACACATCTATCTGAGATTCACACTTCTGAACACGTATATCTAAGATTCAAACTTCTGAACTCATCTATCTGAGATTCACACTTCAATACACATGTGTGATTCATTCTTCTGAACATGTATATCTAAGATTCACACTTGTGAACACGAGTATATGAGATTCAAACTTCTGAACACATGTATGAGATCCACTCTTCTGAACATGTATGTCTAAGATTCACACATCTGAACACAAGTATACGATTCACTATTCCGAACACGTGTATCTAAGATTCACACTTGTAAACATGATACAATAAATGTGATTCACACATCCGAACACATTGTATCTGAGATTCACTATTCCAAACACATTGTATCTGAGATTCACTATTCCAAACACATTGTATCTGAGATTCACTATTCCAAACACATTGTATCTGAGATTCACTATTCCAAACACATTGTATCTGAGATTCACTATTCCAAACACATTGTATCTGAGATTCACTATTCCAAACACATGTATCTGAGATTCACTATTCCAAACACTTGTATCTGAGGCAAATTTGCTTTACTGTGTGGCATGCAGAATGTATCTAACATAAGCACAATGATTTTTGAGATTTTCATGAACCCATGTGTAAACAGAGGGATCCTTGCTTTGATTACATTTTCACAGTCAGTACATTTAGGCTGGTAGAGAGTGGACGCAGAACTTGGCTCACCTGTATGAGCTGCCAGTGCCGTCCTCTTTAATTTGCCTGTTAAGAGCATCTACGGCCGCGCGACCTCTCCCCTCAGTTACAGTGGCCTCTCGTGCGTTTTCCCTTTCGGCTGGGATCACGAGCCTCTTCTCGGACAGCCTGTCAGTTTTCTTTGCTTGTCTCTTTTTCCTCTCACTCGACAGAATTTCTTTCTCTTTGTCGGCTATTTCGCTCTTCTCGACCCCGCTGTCGACTTCCGTGTGGGATCTGTCGGGGACTCGGTCGTCTCCAGCTGAGATGGATGGATACGGTTTTGGAATCCAGGGGTGGTCGCCCCTTTTCGGTATCGGCCAAGGCTTGAAGTCCTTCTGGTACTGCGTTTCGTTGTTGAACGGAACCTCCGGACCGTGATACTCATTCTTGGGCTTGCAGCTGGGCTCGCGACGCACTTTCCAATGTTTGAAATCCTGGCGCATCACAGACGCGTTCTCGTTTGATGCGTGCGGGCCTTTGGTTACGACCTCCTGCTCGGTCTGACCTGGCTGTGTTTCTATGGTGACCGTGTGAGCTCGAGGTTGGAAGGGCAGCTGCTTCTGTGGAGGCTTCAGCTGTAGATGTTGCATCTCCGACACGTCCGAGTACTTGGTGAAGACCAAAGGCACTGCAATGTCAGCCTTGTCCAGCTGGTTCCAGAAACGAGCCATACAGCACGCCCGAGTGATACAGGGCCACGCCATGACTTTGCCCACAGATTAACTACAACTATGCAGTCGGTCGCGGTTTTATTCGATTTCGTAAGCCCTCTCCGAGTTCGCAACACTAACTCTGTATCTTGGTCGACCTCACGGGTAGAATAAATGTCTAGAACAAATAATAAAGGGTTATCGATTATTTTTTATAATTGATTTTTTCCCTTAAAATGGCAGAAAATCAGTCCATTTAGAGTCATTACTGCGACGAAATGGCGGAACAGTCTTTGCTGTCTGCTGGATTTTAACTCGTCGAGTGTTTACGATGTGCTCAGCGACGTCCGTCCTGCTCCCCTCGCGCACATTTACAATATGATAGAATTTCTGCAAGACACAGCAGCCCCGCCCGCGCGCCTCGTCTCAGCATCCATCTCGGGGACGCGCGGAATTGGAGCAGAGCCGTATCACCTGGCACCGTCATCATCGCGCAACGTCTGCAGTGGGAGGAGACTCGGGATTTCTGGTCAGCCATTGGCTGTGCGAGGCGTCACTTAAGCTGTCAAACTAGATGAAGAATGTTCCTCTGGCATCACTGCGGTCCGCGCACCACCGCAGGACCCTCAAAGTCACCGAATCTTCACTTATGAATTAAGAAAACGTAGATTATCATAACGTTTATTTCCTTAGTCGTAGACTAAGAAAACATATTTTTTTATTAAAACGGAGCTGTCTTAAATGATCAGTAAAACAGATTTCAATATCTAAATGTTGTTCAATGTCAGAACTATTAATAAGAAATGCAATGATGTGAGAAGCTGGTGTTTCTATTCAGCTCGAGGGAACATTTATTTTGGGACACCATAGGAGCAGATGGCACTTCCATTCTGACCACCTCCCCCATGTACACCTGCCCCTCCTCAGCACCCCGGGGTACAGCCTGATCAGGCCCACACAGATCCGCTTCTCTGTGGAACTCACTCGTTCTCTGACTCTCAAACCCAGTTGTGTTTTATACAGTAGCAGCTCCAGCTGAACACATAGTCCTCTGATAACTGTTTTATTGACTTGATAGACACCCAAACCTCTCACCATCTGCTCAAACAGGAAGAATTTGAAAAAGATCATAGGTCATAATGTGGACGGTACATAATATTGTAAATACACTGCACTTAATAAATAATTCGACGGTGCAAACAGACACATGAATACATGTGACCTGGGCTGTGGGTGTAGAAGTGCACATGCTACCGTATAAAAACACGAGAATGAGAATGAAGCCAGAATGTCAGTTGGTGTATTAAAATGGCCACTGTGCTTCTTGTGTACTGAGTCGCCTGCTCTTGTTTCTCGAGTGTGTTGGAGTGAGCGGACCTTGGAACAGCGTCCGGGTCAAAGGTCTGCGTGCGGCTATGGAGTGAGTGAGTAATTACTCCACACTCTGAGGTGACTGCGCAGATAAGGTGGAGGAGGAGGGTGGATCAGAGGGATGAAGGCAGACTTTGACCCTGCACTCATTCATCTGTGCTCGGCTCCCGCTCCTCCGCCGGCCGACTCCGTCCAACCTCGCGGTCCCGGTTCGGTCATGAAGCTCAACTTCGCTCCAGTGCGCACGCCGCTGGTCCGGCGCCTGCAAACGGCAGCTGTGCTGAAGTGGGTCTTCTGCTTCCTTGCTTTGGGTGAGTGTGGCTGGACGGCCGTGTGTGTTTCTGCTGTCTGCGTGGCTTGTCTGATGTCTGCGTGGCTTGTCTGATGTCTGCGTGGCTTGTCTGATGTCTGCGTGGCGGATCTGGAGCCTTCTGCTCTGCTCGGCCTCCTGATCTCTTGTCAGGGAATTTAGGCGCTTACAACTCGGCTTAGGTTTTTTCTGGACGTTATCATGCGCTGCCCAAGCTAACTGCAGCGTTTCAGTTGGTCTCCTGATGCTTCTCTGTCATTGAGCACCTCAAGCAGAAACTGTCCTGCATGTGTGGTTGTAAAGGTTCAGAAGCTCTAGGCCTTTATTCACATGAATCCTGCTGCTTGTTTGTGCCCCTATTTATGCCCCTATACCCACCTGCCCCAAGGTTCTGCACTTACAGTTTTTAATGGTCTGCTTATCCAAGGTTTTGAAAATGGGATTCATTTTATCAAAACGCTACACAAGTCCCACAGCCACAACTAGCAGAACACCTAAGATCTTTTGCCAATTTGATACAATTTGAACCAGTTGCACACTGATCTAAAACACTAGCACACTTTTCTAACACTAGCCTGAGTTTGATTCTCTCCCATAGATATTCTTGGAGTAAAGAACATGAATATATTAGCCAAACACCACACAAGACCTTTACTGCACGCTGAACTTTAATTTCTCCGCTTCTGGAAAATCAGGAAACACATCCATGCATGTTGCACTGAAAATCAGAACAGGCTATTCTAAATAGAATATGGTGGACACATGTGGAGACATCATGAGTAGAGACACTGAGACTGTCTTCCCCTGGGTCTGACCATAGCACTCTGACCACACCACAGAACCTGTCCCCTCTCGCAGGACAGCGAGGGACGAGTCCTTTTGAACGGTGACTGCATCCTTGCACAGACCCTGCATGAATCTGGTTGCAGGCCTTCTCCATGACGGAGGGGTGTCCCGCCATAGGGCTGGAGATGGCCTTCTAGCGCCATGCCGACAAGATCTCCTCAGTGGGGTTTAGGAAGAGAGAATATGGTAGGAGGTGCTGGAGTGAAGAATGCAAACGCAGATGAAACCAGTTCTGGTCCGGAGCTGTGGAGACACACACTGTCCCTGACCACAATCCACCTCACCTGCTTCGCATTCTAAAACTGTGTGTGTGGGCCATGTTGTAAGGACCTACGTTGGCAAAATCTTTTATAGCTCAGCATCGCACGAGTCCAAACCCCCAGCGCGCAAGCCAAAGACAACAGTGGAAAGGAAGAGCTCCCTAGAGTTCTGTTTACTATTGTTAGTGCAAACACGGCCTTATCTACGGAGATAAACTCACGTGGGATTGCATCAGCATCCATTTGCAAAACTCTCTGGAAAAAGACAACATTGTGTAGGTCACTATAAGCTTAGCACGAGTGAGCATGTGGAGAGGTTGTGTACACTGTGCACTGTGCTGAAGTGTATTCATGCTGCAGGCCATTTACTCAGCATCTTTCTAATGGCACTTGGTGGAAGAGTTTCTTCTGTATCTGCGGTTTAAGAACCTAAGTGTCAGTATAGTTGACATCTGTGTTTGATCAGGTGGTTGACAGGTGTGGTATTTTGAAAGGCAGTGCCTTGAAATCACGTTAGATTTCTGTGCTGTGTTTAACGTAGAGAATTGTGTTTAATGTAGAGAAGTGTGTTTAATGTTTTGTAAAAACAGTGAGAGGCTGAGATTGCAGATCTGGACTGAGGTTTTGCTTCTTTAGTGTCAGGTATCAGTGTGCGTTATTTTTATTTTAGTGTGTAAGCAGTTGCAAAATACTAAAAGCACCTACAGAGGTTGAATAGTCCCTGGATTGAGTAGTTCCAGGGTTGAGTAGTTCCAAGGTTGAGTAGTTCCAGGGTTGAGTAGTTCCGGGATTGAGTAATTCCAGGATTGAGTAGTTCCAGGATTGAGTAGTTCTGGGGTTGAGTAGTTCCAGGGTTGAGTAGTTCTGGGGTTGAGTAGTTCCAGGGTTGAGTAGTTCTGGGGTTGAGTAGTTCCAGGGTTGAGTAGTTCTGGGGTTGAGTAGTTCCAGGATGCATGTGCAGAGGGGATGGACATGTTGAGGCTTTGTGCTCGACGTTCACACTCCCCCTCAAACATCTGGCCTCCGCTAACTGCGCTACGGGCATGTTATCGATCACCTGCCTGGATGCACTGGTGTGTGCGCTCAGCAGTTCTTGTAGTCTCCACAGGGACTCGCATGGCTGTGCTGATGTGAGAGAAATTCAGGCTCGTTCACCTCATCACAAGTTACAGTTTCCCAAACACACAAATCAGTACACGCAATATGAACAGCTGTTTTAAGGGAGTTGTTTTAATTATTTTTGGGTGCATAGCAGTGTTGGTGGCACACAGTAGTCATGGCAGGTCCGTTTGCATGTAATGTGCACCTAATCTAGCATTGGTAGTTCAGTTTCGGACCGGACAAGGTCACATCAGGCAGAGCGATACAGTACACAGCCAACCACAGTCCCCTGCTGCTGACGAACACCTTTTGATGAGGTGTAGCTCTGTAGACCAGCTGCATGCTTTATGTGTAAGCACGCCTTGATTTATACACCACCTGCCTTGATTTATACACCACCTGCCTTGATTTATACACCACCTGCCTTGATCTATACACCACCTGCCTTGATTTATACACCACCTGCCTTGATTTACACATTATATCTGCTTTGATGCTCCTGGTCTATTACTAGTGCTTGTGTTAGTATGTATTTATGGGTATGTGTATGTGTGTGAATTTAAGTGCATTTGCTCATGGGTGTGTGTGTGTGTGTGTCTTGTGGGCTTGTCTTGTGCATGTTGTTGAGTCTCTACAGCCCCCTGCTGTATCGCGCTGTTCGTCTACCTGCTGTTCACGCAGTTCTGGCTGGTCAGTGTGTTGTACGCCACCTGGTGGTTCATGGACTGGGACACGCCATCCCGTGGAGGAAGGAAGTCTGCCTTTCTGTGTCGACTCGCCTTATGGAACTACATGAGAGATTACTTCCCTATCAAGGTTTACGTTTACGTTTACGTTTACGGCATTTCGCAGACGCTCTTATCCAGAGCGACTTACAAAAGTACTATGTGTTCAGTCAGAATATGCATCTCTATCTAGTATAAACAGGTTTAAGTCCAAACTACTTGAGGTCAAGCACTGCCATAAACCGTTGCTAGTGCTGATGCCTAGAAAGAAGACAACAAAATATAAGATTAGACAATACCTATCAAGACTGAAATACCTACAAGACTACATGCAGTATAGTGCAATACTTAGCAAATGTTCCTAAAGATAAAGTGCAATTACGCTTTATACCAATGCTTCAGTTGATTTGTGCTTATAAGTGCTTTACAAAGAGATGGGTCTTCAGGCTGCGTTTGAAAACCGCGAGAGAGTTTCGCTGTTCGGACAGCCAGTGGAAGTTCGTTCCACCATCTGGGTGCCAGGACAGAGAAGCATCTTGTCGCGTGTCTTCCTTGAATCTTGAGGGATGGCGGGTCAAGTCGAGCCGTACTTGAAGCCGCGAAGGGCTCGAGGTGCGGATCGACTTTTGACCATTTCCATAAGGTATGGAGGAGCTGGTCCATTTTTGGCTTTGTAGGCAAGCATCAGAATTTTAAACTGAATGCGAGCAGCCACAGGAAGCCAGTGAAGGGAGCGCAGCAGTGGAGTGACATGAGTGAACTTGGGTAGATTGAAGACAAGCCTTGCTGCTGCATTCTGGATCAGTTGCAAGGGCCTGATGGCCTGCAGAGGAAGACCAGCCAGGAGTGAGTTGCAGTAGTCGAGCCTTGAAATGACAAGAGACTGGACAAGCACCTGGGAGGCCTCCTGAGAAAGGAAGGGTCGGATACGTCGGATGTTATAGAGAAAATATCTGCATGACCGAGTCAGGTTCGTAATATGGGCAGAGAATGACAACTGGTCATCCAGAGTCACCCCAAGGTTTCTTGCATCTTTAGACGGTACAATCAAAGAGTTCTCGAATGAGATGGCAAGATCCTGCTGAGGACCTGTAGCTCCAGGGATGAACAGCAGCTCAGTCTTGCTGGGATTGAGCTTTAGATGATGAGCTGTCATCCATGAAGAGATGTCAGTCAGACATGCAGAGATACGACTGCAAACCTGAGTATCAGATGGTGGGAAGGAAAGCATTAGTTGAGTGTCATCAGCATAGCAGTGGTACGAGAAACCATGAGAGGTAATTACATCACCAAGAGAACGGGTGTAGAGTGAAAAGAGGAGAGGACCTAGCACTGAGCCTTGAGGGACACCAGTAAGGAGCCTGCAAGGAGCAGATGTAGATCCTCTCCATGTTACCTGGTAAGAACGCCTCTCTAGATAGGACTCAAACCACTTCCATGCAGAGCCCGCGATTCCCAGGTCGGCGAGGACAGATAGGAGGATCTTGTGGTTCACCGTGTCGAAAGCTGCAGAGAGGTCCAGAAGGATCAGGACCGATGACAGTTTGGATGATCTTGCAGTCTGGAGCTTCTCAGTCACCGCTATGAGGGCCGTTTCTGTTGAGTGTGCTGGTTTGAAGCCCGACTGGTTGGGGTCCTGGAGCAGGTTCTGAGTGAGAAAGAGAGACAGTTGGTTGTATACAGCTCGTTCTAGAATTTTTGATAGGAAAGAAAGGAGTGATACCGGTCGGTAGTTGCAGACATCCGAGCTGTCCAGGGTGGGCTTCTTCAGAATTGGGACCACTCTGGCAGTCTTGAATGGACCTGGGACCTGGCCTGATGACAAGGAGCTGTTCATGATGAACGTGATGAAGGGCAGTAGATCTATGGAGACTGTCTGGAAGAGTGTGGATGGAATGGGATCCAGTGGGCAGGTTGTCGGGTTGCTGGATTTAAGTAGCTGTAGGACCTCGTCTGTGGATAGAGGAGAAAAATAAGTTAAAGGAATTAATGGCAGGAGGATGAGTATTGGTCAAGGAAGTAGAGAAAGAGGAAAACGACTGACGGATTTTGTTAACCTCCTCAAAGAAGGTGACAAAATCCTCCGGGGTAAGGGAAGAGGGTGGTGGGGAGAGGGGGTTTGAGAAGAGAGGAAAAGATACTAAAGAGCCTGCGTGGATCCGATGGTGATGCTTCCAGTTTCTCCTTGTAGAAGGATGACTTGGCAGCAGTAACCTCTGTTGAGAACTTGTAAAGCAGAGCCTGATAGGAGTGTAGGTCAGAGTCAAGCTGGGACTTCCTCCACTCCTCTCTGCCTTTCTTAGCTCTCTCCGGTTGCTGCGTGGGACTTCAGTCAGCCACGGGGCAGGTGGAGAGGATCTAGCTGGCCTGGAGGAAAGAGGACACAAAAGGTTAACTGCAGATGAGAGTGAAGAAAGCAATGCATCTGTGGCTGTATCCAAGGAAAGAGATAGAAAAGAATCAGGATGTGGAAGGGTAGTAAGGATAGTTGAGGCCAGAGACGAGTGAGAGATGGAGTGCAGGTTACGTCGAGAGAACGACAAGCCTGAAGGAGATGCATTGACAGGGAGAGCAGTAAGGGAGAGTGTGAAAGATAGAAAGTGATGATCTGAGCAGTGTAAGGGTGTTACTGTCATATCCAGCGCTGGGGCTGGTCTGCTGAAGATCAGGTCTAGGGTGTTGCCTGCTCTGTGTGTTGGAGGGGTCTGGTTGAGAGCAAGGTTGAAGGATGAGAGCAGCGGTTCGAGACATGATGACTGCATCTTGTTCGATGGAAGATTGAAGTCACCAAGGAGAATTAATGGGGTTCAAAAGATACAGTAACAGCGTGATATTCAAAAGAAGAAATAGAGAGATGTGAGAATGAAAGTGGAGTGGAGTTCCACTTCCTAGACAAGAGCAAACCTGTGCCACCACCCCTGCCAGTCTGTCTCGGAGAGTGGGAGAAATTAAAGGCAGAGGATAGGGCTGCTGGAGTCGCAGAGTTCCCGGAGTAATCCAGGTCTCAGTCAAAGCCAGGAAGTGCAGTGAATGATGAGATGCTAAGGCAGAGATGAAATCAGCTTTCCGAACCGCAGATTGGCAATTCCAGAGTCCACCCATCACCCTGGTCTGAGAATGTGATGACCTTGGGGGATGGATGAGATTCCTTGCATTGCGATTCTTGCGGTAACGATGGGAACGTCTGACTCTGTGGGTTGAAAGAGGGGTCTTGAAAAACACATGTTTAAAGTGCAGCAGTGTAGTAACTTGACGGTAAAGTAGTAGAGTGAGAGAAGGAAATACTTAGCAAAGTATGAAGGAGATTGCCTCTGTGTTGAATGGGACAGAGTAGAAGTAATCTGTCTAGTCGCTGTATACCGCTACAGACGGCGCCGTCTGTAGCGGACACCCCCTCAATATATCTGCTTGGTGGCTAGTAAGGCCACTCCCAGCGTTTCACACCTTGGGCTAACCTGAAACCACATCTGAAACTAGTAATAGCAATTAGCTCTAGAACCAGCAAAACAACCTGGTAACAAGCAGTCTAAGCACAAAAGTAAATTGGAAAACTCCAGCCTACCTTACCAGCAGAGAAGACAAATCTAATCAGGACACACTAGCACACTAGCAAGGTCAGAGGCCACACCCACCAGGCCAAGATTACTTCCCTAGCAAAGTCAGAGGCCACACCCACCAGGCCACAGATTACTTCCCTATCAAAGTCAGAGGCCACACCCACTAGGCCACAGATTACTTCCCTATCAATGTCAGAGGCCACACCCACTAGGCCACAGATTACTTCCCTATCAATGTCAGAGGCCACACCCACTAGGCCACAGATTACTTCTCTAGCAAAGTCAGAGGCCACACCCACTAGGCCACAGATTACTTCCCTATCAATGTCAGAGGCCACACCCACTAGGCCACAGATTACTTCCCTAGCAAAGTCAGAGGCCACACCCACTAGGCCACAGATTACTGCCCTATCAAAGTCAGAGGCCACACCCACTAGGCCACAGATTACTGCCCTATCAAAGTCAGAGGCCACACCCACTAGGCCACAGATTACTTCTCTAGCAAAGTCAGAGGCCACACCCACTAGGCCACAGATTACTTCCCTATCAATGTCAGAGGCCACACCCACTAGGCCACAGATTACTTCCCCTAGCAAAGTCAGAGGCCACACCCACTAGGCCACAGATTACTTCCCTATCAATGTCAGAGGCCACAGCCACTAGGCCACAGATTACTTCCCTAGCAAAGTCAGAGGCCACACCCACTAGGCCACAGATTACTGCCCTATCAATGTCAGAGGCCACACCCACTAGGCCACAGATTACTTCCCTAGCAAAGTCAGAGGCCACACCCACTAGGCCACAGATTACTTCCCTATCAATGTCAGTGGCCACACCCACTAGGCCACAGATTACATTCTACAGCTCATTTAACATGGCCAATCATTCCTGGGTTTTTCTTCTTTCCTCCACATGCTCATTAATAGTATAGTATGATGTTAGATACCCCTATAGGTTTTGACATACTGAGACAGGCAGAGATGAATAGCACACCTCACACACACACCATCAACATGCAAATAACTACAAACCCACTCAAAAATGATACAAATCATATTCAGACAACCAGCACACATATCTCCCTCTTCCGTACTCTCACACCCCGAGGCCACCCACAATTTATATTTAAAAAAAAACCTTTAACTTTTCCGAGATTTAGTCAGTTGCAGGGCGTGTGAGATAAAGACGCTTCAGCCACACACTATCGCCATCTAGTGGCCAATAGGCGGTCACGTCCGCAGTTTGTCAGTGGGAGGAGGTTGAAGAGTCTGAAGTCTGAAGTCTGACAGGGAACTGATGACGCTCTGATAACACTGCTCGCTCTTCTTGTCTACTTAACCTGAGTGTCAGGAAAAAATTAACTTCTAATAATTGAAAGAAAAATGGATGATACTGTCTGTTTTGATGCTATCAGACTGTAAAACACTTCATGGTTCAGTAATCACAGTGAGAATCAACGGTAAAAACTAAGATTTTGAACTGATCACTGTAGATGGTTTTGAACTGAGATCACTGTGGTTGGTTATGAACTGCTCACTGTGGTTGATTGTGAATGGGTCATTAAGTCCCTTAAAAAGTCCTTCATGAATCCATTCGCGAGGTCCTAGTCGCAAACAGCTGTTCGAAAATGGCGAAGATCTTTGGTGGTTATATTTGTTTGTTTATTTCAGTATCGGCATTTATAAAAGTACACTACTTCACAGAGAAAGCTGGTGAGTTGTTTTTCTGACCCCTCTGGAGTACAGGACGCTTTGAAAGCTGGACTGCTTTCACTGGGTTTCTTAGTGAGGAGATAATCACGCAGGGAAGCCTAGCGTGCAGTCCTGCCCTTATCTGCCCTGCTGATATCTCTCCAGCAGAATGACTTTGGGCTATAAAGACCTTTAATGTTGTTGAACATGCACTCTGCCTCCTGTTCAGGCTCTCGGGGTCAAAGGTGCCTAAACAATCTTCACTACCGGTCAGGGCAAGTAAATCATTGCTAAGCGTGATTGTTTTTAACAGCGTTTTCTTTTTTCCTCTTCAGTTGTTGATCATTAGGGGTTTGGTCATTAGGGGTTTGGTCATTAGGGGTTTGATCATTAGGGGTTTGGTCATTAGGGGTTTGGTCATTAGGGGTTTGGTCATTAGGGGTTTGATAGTGTTAGTAGTTTGCTTAAATTAAATCACTTTTCTCTGAGAATAATGCAGTTGGAGGCACTTACAGTAATATGAGTGTGTTGGGGTGAGAGAGAGGCTATGGGATTGTACCAGTGAAGGGGGGAGTTAAGGGGCATGTAGGGGGTAGCAGAGAGGAGAGATGGTACCTCACAGACCTGAAGGCTTGTGGTGCAGTGTTGAGCTCTTTCTTAGCAACCTCGATCTTGCTGATTGTGCTAGTCTGAATATAGCTGTAGCCTGAAGACCGTTGGATTAGCATAGAGCTAAGCTGTTCTGAGCCTTACCTTTAAACGTTTACTTAATGGGAATCTGGGACACTTGTAAATAAAACCTTTAAACCACTAGAAAACCTGCTTGGAGGAGTTCTTGAATCCCGTTTGGGGGGGGGCGACTACTACCCTCTGTGGCTGCTTAGTAACTACAAAACAGCCAACTGATTTATTGCTGTATTTTATAAAGTATGGTCAATTCTCATTAAATGTTTATTGTCCTGAGCCATGTATACATGTGGAACATTGTAACACCACAGTATTGTAAACACTGGAGCATTATAACAGGCAGCGGCTGCTATGCCAACCACCACATGTGTCGTTGTAGCTGGTGAAGACGGCGGAGCTGGACCCCAGGCACAACTACGTCCTGGGCTTTCACCCCCATGGGGTCCTGGTGGTTGGAGCCTTCGCCAACTTCTGCACGCAGGCCACAGGCTTCAGCCAGCTGTTCCCCGGCCTGGAGACCTACCTGCTCATGCTGCCTCTGTGGTTCCGTGCTCCCTTCTTCAGAGACTACATCATGTGTGCAGGTCAGTGCGTCTCTGCACCACGTTACTACACATATCAAAGCCCTATTGCTCTACTGCTCCAAGATAATAGACTATGTGTGTATGTGTGTACACATGTGCTTGTGTGTGTGTGTGTGTGTGTGTGTATCTCATTGCAGGACTTGTCCCTTCTGACAAGCACAGTGCTAGCTATCTGCTCCGTAAGGAAGGGGGCGGGAACGCTGTGGTCATCGCAGTGGGTGGAGCTGTCGAGGCACTGGACGCCCATCCAGGCGCCCACACGGTGCAGCTGGCCAATAAAAAGGGCTTTGTTAAGCTAGCAATGGAGTATGGGTAAGGAGAGAAGTGTTGTTCATCCTTTACATAATTAGTGTTGCTGTGAGTGATTTTCTATAGAGAAGAGAACAGAAACATCGATGGATTCCGATGGGTGTGAAATGGACCGGTTGAGTTTTAGTCTGGCTGAACTGAGGTCACCCTCGCTGAATCAATCCCACTACCTCTTCACCACCCTTTAGTGCCGACCTCGTCCCTGTTTATTCCTTCGGGGAAAATGAGGTGTTTGACCAAGTCCCCAACCCCCGGGGAACCTGGTTGCGCTGGATCCAGGACCACCTGCAGGGCATCATGGGTATTTCTCTGCCACTCTTCCACGCCCGAGGGATTTTCCAGTACAGCTTCGGTCTCATGCCATACAGGAAGCCCATCACCACTGTCGGTAAGGCCCCGTTTGCCAGAGGCGTTACTACCCTTCAAAGCAGCCGTGTCCTCACACCTTATAGTGCGTTAGGCCAACGCCAGTTTCAAAGGTGAAGCCCAGTAGAGGTGCTGGTGGCGTTTGCTTGTTCTGAAGGGGCTTGAGCAGAGAGGGCATTGCTTCAGGCTGCAGGCTGAGGGGCTGTCAGCCCCAGGTTTCCTACCTGGCCTTCTCTGCTGCCTCTCAGGTGCATAAGGCGCATGCCCACTCCACCTACTCCGTGTTTATGGGGGTTTGGTCATGCCTGCTCCATCTCACAGTGTTACACCAGCACATCGATGGTGTCCTTGGTCACTCACTTCTGCTGGTGAATTGCAATTCATGTGCCTATAAATGAGTCATGAAAAATATATAAAAAAAAGCTTTCAGAAACAGACAGGTGAGGTATCATCGTTCTGACTCCTCATGATCAATAACAACTGGGCAAAGACATTTCCAAAGAGGTACTGGTAGATGAGCATCATTCAAATGTGAAGATCACATTAACGTTGATAGGAGACACCAACGACTGTGTCATCAATGAAACCCAATCAATACCCAATACCAGTCCCATACTGAGTGATTAGCTTAATCTGTGAATGGCATGTGTGTCGTCTGCAGTGGGTAAACCAATCAGGGTGAAGAAAAACAAGATGCCGTCAGCTGAGGAGCTGGATGGAGTCCACCAGCTCTACATGGACGAGCTCGCACTGCTGTTTGAGGAGCACAAATGCAAATATGGCATAGCTGAAGACACACACCTGATCTTCCTATGAACAACGGACCTGGACACACACACCTGATCTTCCTATGAACAACAGACCTGGACACACACACCTGATCTTACTATGAACAACAGACCTGGACACACACACACCTGATCTTCCTATGAACAACGGACCTGGACACACGCACACCTGATCTTCCTATGAACAACGGACATGCACACACACACCTGATCTTCCTATGAACAACGGACCTGGACACACACACACCTGATCTTCCTTTGAACAACGGACCTGGACACACACCTGATCTTCCTATGAGAGAGAGAGAGAGAGGGAGAGAGAGAGAGAGATAAATAGATAGACAGGGGCTGCCACAGGAATTACACACCAGCCTGTAAAATGAGTTTAAAAACAAAACCTATTGTAGCTGATTTTGCCATTGTGGCCGCTTGTCTTTTAGAACTCAAATGTACATCTATTGCATTCACACATCAGGCAGTGTGAAATATTAACTACAGCATTTCATATTCAACGTGGACCTTTTCTGTAACACACGTATGCTCTCTCTGCAGAATAAATACATGCTTTAGGTTAATCCACTCCTGCGTGAGACTGTATATCAGACTGGTTGCGTTCAGTCTCAAGTGTCCATGTGTTTGGGGGTGGTGACATGCACTTTACGTTAGTGTGGGTGAAAGTGACTCTAGATGTCTTGTGCAAAGATTTCTGGGTGTTTCATCACATGGTGCATCGGACGTTTGTGTTGAAACAATATCTTGCAACTGACGAGTAAGAACCAAAGCCAATAACACACCAACCATGTACTGGGGCCACGTTAATCCCCAGGGTGCTATTTCTCTTTCTCTACGTCCTCTGAGATGAGTTACAAACAGAGAAACTCATGACTTCACTGCTACCAGATGAGGAGGGAGGAGCATGTCCACCCATGCAGGAAGCCTTGGTGTGGCCAGGGGCCAGAGCGCTGACCAGCAGAGCCAACCAATTGACCTCTTGGCTCAGACAGACAGAGCAAATGGGAGTCAATAGATGAAAGAGAGACAGAAGGAAATCTAATGTGTGCAGTACCACACTGGGACGTAGTGAGAGTCTGCAGGTAGTCAGGGCAAAACACTTCCAGCTTATGGGATGTGTAAAGGGTATAAGGGGTGTGATTACTGGGTGTACAGGGGGATTATAGGGGAAGTAGGAGATTGGTACAGAAAGGGTAAATGTGTGTACAAGGTGGGAGAGAGACGGGTGCTTGGGAGAGAGACGGGTGTTTGGGAGAGAGCAGGTGCTTGGGAGAGAGACGAGAGTTTTGGAGAGAGACGGGTGTTTTGGAGAGAGACAGGTGCTTGGGAGAGAGACAGGTGCTTGGGAGAGAGACGAGAGTTTGGGAGAGAGAGACGGGTGCTTGGGAGAGAGACCAGTGCTTGGGAGAGAGACCAGTGCTTGGGAGAGAGATGGGTGTTTGGGAGATGATTAAGGACTCGACAAACAACTCTGGATATTATATAAGAGAAATCTGCATGCTCGGGTCATGGTAGAGACTGTGTGTGCATCTGTGTGTGTGTGTGTGTGGGTGTGCTCTTCATGGTGTGTACTTTGAGCCCATTAAGATAATGGCTGGTGGAATTGGGACTAACACCACTGTGTGCTCTTATTTATCCCATTACACTCTCACTTTCCATCCATTAGCCTTTTATTTCAGTTAATAGACACATACAGTAAACCAGAACTGGAGCATTACATTACATCAGAACTGCACATTGCACTAGTGTGTACCTTATTTCTTGTTAGAGTGTGCTATTAAAACTTAAAACACTTAACTTTTAAACTTGAAAAGGTGAAAGGCTGATGAATAACTCATTTTAGCCTGTAAATGATGGTTTATTGAGGTCAAGGATTAATCAATCACACTGCACAGCTAATTCATGCCAGCTGGACCTTTGACGTAATTCCAGATACTGTACAAATCACACAATTTGAGCAATGCCTTGTCTAGACTGCATCTGTTTCCTCATCTCTGTTGGCTATGACTCCCTGGAACTATGGACCGATATAAAAAATTGGCATAAGTAACATTTGCCTGTAGCTTTCAGTATCTGAAAGACAATAAGTCACACAAAATGTTTACTGAACATTATGACTGACTTGTTGCAACATGCAAGATTCAGTGTTCATGGTACTCTCCTGTCATTTTATACAGAAATGTGTCATTTTTACCCCTGGACATGTTACTTGTTACTGAGCCACGTGAGAAGATGGCAGGATTGCGAGTTTCGACGCGCGAGGGGAAGGGCGCGCACAGTAGCAGACGGCGCCATCACTGCCATCCAGGAGAAGCGGGACGGGGCACTGTGTTAACGAACATTAGCATCGCCCTTTGAATATCTACATACTTATATCGTAATACAACAAATGATATATTGCGTACAGCTATATTTACATTTATTTACACAGCTTGCAGTATTATTCTATTATATTTTTATGGTATTATATGAACTTCAAAAGTTTTACCTTTTGTACATAATTGCACTTTTGATTAAATATGCAGTGCTAAAGGTAAACAGTTTTTCCTCTTTGCTGGGCGGAGATAAGGTGTCCTTAACCTGATTGGCTAGCGGTGCAGCCCTGTGCCGATGACCCCCAACCCCAGTCCTTTATAACGGGCAACTCAAAGGTAGGCACAGCGTTAATGCTGTGTGCGTAAAGAACAGTACGTTTAAACCAGGCTCCCGAAACTGTGTAGTGGCTGTTATAACTTTAGCTGCCATTCGTTTATTTTCATCCCCGTGCATTATAAAATAACTAATAATTTTCCAGTTTTATAATTAATCGCTCGTGACATTTATTTTCTTTTTAGAAAGATCTTCCAACGCCAAGCAGTGCGCGTGAGCACTGCAGTCAAAAAAACGCTCCAGAAGAGATGATCTGCTGCTGACGGCTTTTAAACGGCGATTTTTATTTACATATTTATTTTTTTAAAGCACTTTCAAGATTGATACTGTCTCTCCAAAATGAAGACATTGCTCGCAGCCTACTCCGGCGTGAATAAGGGTGAGTTATTGGGTGTCTTAGAAGCTCTAGACACTAGGACTGTGCACTACACAAAAGTTTGAATATTATATTTCTGTTTTTATTTTCTAGTTATTCACATTGTGCATAACTGGTTGATTTAATACCAGTAATGAGTAATGAGCATATTTTAAAAGGCCTTTTGCCCAACACAACCATACATATCACTGAGTTTGAAATGTATTGGAGATTCTTGTGGTTGCAGTTTTAGAATAATAATAATAATTAATATTATTAAAAATAATAATAATCATTGGGGAATGATATGATAGATACGTAGATGAGAAACTGCAAAGATACGTGTTAAATATGCTAGAGGCAAGTGGTGTGCTGTGGATAGAAATTACCTGGAGAAAACAGTATAATTTCATGGAAATGTTCCCTGCTTCAGAAAAGTTACTTAGTGGACTTAGAACGGCCTAGTACAGCACTACAGCAGGAATATATGTGTATATGTGTATCTGTCCCAGAATGCACCTTACTCTGCAGTGTAAGTGATGTCTGAGGATGATGTTTAGGATGGGATTAGATTGGGGGGGTTTCTTGGCTTCGTCCATGCGGTGGGTGGGACTGGGTGGTGCTGCATGGTGTCTGGGAATGGGAGGTCTGGACATGGGAGGTCTGTGAATGGGGAAGTCTGGATATGGGAGGGTCACAAGCATAGCGCAGTGCGTGACCTGGAGACAGGGGTGGATTTCCTCAGTGTTCACTGACTCTCTGTCATGCTGGTGTCCTGCTCCAGGTACGGGGTCCAGCCTCCTGTCGGCCCTGCTGGAGCTGCCCTCCGCCCCTTGGCTGTCCCGCTCCAGGCTGGTGAAGCAGCTGCAGGTCATTGCCGTGCTGCAGTTCATCTTCTCCTTCCTGGCCTTGGGTAGGTGGAGCGCTGGGGCTCAGCTGCCAGTGGCTGGAGATGCTGGCAGCAGACGCCTCCCTGCACGTTCACGCCGCGTGAGATACCCAGGAGGCTTCGCTTATGAGAGACAGCTCACGTCCCCTCTCTATCCTTGTCTCTCTCCTCTCTCCTTCCTCTCTCTCTCTCTCTCTCTCTCTCTCTTGCTCTCTTGCTCTCCTGTGCTTGCGTGGACATTCTAACACTTTTTCTTCTGTTCTGTCCGACTGCGTTATGTCCGGATTAAAACGCAACTGATACGTGAGTTGACATCACAGATCACAACATCCTTCTCTTATTAGGGTATTAGGGCATTCCTCCTCATCACTGACGCTATAACATATGCAATCTTTCACCAACCTTTAACCTCCAACCTTTAACCTCCAACCTTTAACATATGTAACCTTTCACTCTGTCCTTGACATTCCATCCTTGTCCTTCAAAGTACACCTCAAGCCTGTAGCTTTGGCCCCGTGCATGTGTCAGAGTGCTGTCATTACTCCCTGTCTGTTCCTAGAAGACGGTGGGCGGGATGACTTGTAAGTGAGCGTCTGTGTGTCTCCTGTCACAGGCATTGCTTGCACTGTGCTCCTGATTTGCCTGTTCTTCACTGACTACTGGGTGGTCCCTGCCGTCTACGCTGCCTGGCTCATCTTTGACTGGAACACCCCTAAACAAGGTGAAGGAGGATGCACAGGGAGCACACATACTACAGCCCTACGCAGGGAGCACACATACTACAGCCCTACACAGGGAGCACACATACTACAGCCCTACGCAGGGAGCACACCCTACCACGGGAGCACACATACTACAGCCCTACACAGGGAGCACACATACTACAGCCCTACACAGGGAGCACACATACTACAGCCCTACACAGGGAGCCAGCCCTACGCAGGGAGCACATATACTACAGCCCTACGCAGGGAGCACACATACTACAGCCCTACGCAGGGAGCACATATACTACAGCCCTACACAGGGAGCACACATCCTACAGCCCTACGCAGGGAGCACATATACTACAGCCTACACAGGGAGCACACATACTACAGCCCTACGCAGGGAGCACATATACTACAGCCCTACGCAGGGAGCACATATACTACAGCCCTACGCAGGGAGCACATATACTACAGCCCTACACAGGGAGCACACATACTACAGCCCTACACAGGGAGCACACATACTACTACAGGCCACATACTACAGCCCCACAGCAGGGAGCACACATACTACAGCCCTACACAGGGAGCACACATACTACAGCCCTACACAGGAGCACACATACTACAGCCCTACACAGGGAGCACACATACTACACTCCTTCACAACAGCCCTACACAGGGAGCACACATACTACAGCCCTACACAGGGAGCACACATACTACAGCCCTACACAGCCATACTACAGCCCTATACAGGGAGCACACATACTACAGCCCTACACAGGGAGCACACATACTACAGCCCCACACAGGGAGCACACATACTACAGCCCTACACAGGGAGCACACATACTACAGCCCTACACAGGGAGCACACATACTACAGCCCTACACAGGGAGCACACATACTACAGCCCTACACAGGGAGCACACATACTACAGCCCTACACAGGGAGCACACATACTACAGCCCTACACAGGGAGCACACATACTACAGCCCTACACAGGGAGCACACATACTACAGCCCTACGCAGGGAGCACATATACTACAGCCCTACACAGGGGATCACACATACTACAGCCCTACACAGGGAGCACACATCCTACAGCCCATACACAGGGAGCACACATACTACAGCCCTACACAGGGGCACACATACTACAGCCCCACATACTACAGCCCTACGCAGGGAGCACACATACTACAGCCCTACACAGGGAGCACACATACTACAGCCCTACACAGGAGCACACATACTACAGCCCTACGCAGGGAGCACACATACTACAGCCCTACACAGGGAGCACACATACTACAGCCCTACGCAGGGAGCACACATACTACAGCCCTACGCAGGGAGCACACATACTACAGCCCTACACAGGGAGCACACATACTACAGCCCTACACACAGGGAGCACAGCCCTACACAGGGACACATACTACAGCCCCACACAGGGAGCACACATACTACAGCCCCACACAGGGAGCACACATACTACAGCCCTCTACAGCCCTACACAGGGAGCACACATACTACAGCCCTACGCAGGGAGCACACATACTACAGCCCTACACAGGGAGCACACATACTACAGCCCTACACAGGGAGCACACATACTACAGCCCTACACAGGGAGCACACATACTACAGCCCTACACAGGGAGCACACATACTACAGCCCTACACAGGTTCTGTCTCTCTCAAACACTCTTTCAAACACTCTTGATAGGGGGACGCCGGTCGTCCTGGGTGAGGAACTGGACGGTGTGGAGGTATTTCAGGGACTACTTTCCCATCAGGGTGAGCATCAGCACGAACGCCGTGTTCTGTGTTCAAACTTTGAACTGCTGTTGTGTATGAAAGGAGATATAAATAAATGTGCAGAATGGACCCAGGCACGTCTTGGTGATTAGTCAGTCAGCCTCTACACAGGCTACTCCAGCAACTCACTTTGTTAGTGTCAGCAAATATATCAGCATGCCAGGTAAGAGAGAGAGAGAGAGAGAGAGATAACACTAGGGTTTATCCTGTACAGTTATCAGCTGTGGGGACCTGTCCTCTATCTCTCTCTCTCTCTTTGCTGATACACTACACACAATGCAGTGATTGCACTGGAAATTGCTGAGTGTTTGTTTCTTTTAATGAGATAAAAAAAACACAGTGAAAGATAAACAAACGTTTGAGAATGTGGTCTGTGAACATCTTGGGTTGTGGTTCCCAAGTTATCAGATCATGAGTGGGAGCCTGAATGAAGACCTGAGCTTGGCTTACATACTGTATACGCCCTTGAATCAGACGTCATCATGCTCAGGCATCATCTGCTGCTCACAGATAAACACTGATGTGATCTCCATGATAAGTAACAAACACTCCGAGTGCAGACTGCATGGCTTGTACTTTGCCCTGCACGGTGTGTATTGTGTAGAAAGATCACGGCAGTAGAAAGACACCTGTAGTAAGATCACAGCACTGTTAATTTTGGCTGAAATGTTCAGCCAAACACTGTTGGACGGTGCACTGATACCCTGAGCTGCCTGTGTCAGTACCTTTACCATCCATATGGGCCAATCACGTTGCTGTTATTCGAGGAAATAATGCAGGTCTGGTCTTTGGGTGTAGACATGAAGTGGCATCGACCGGTGGTGTGACTTGTCTCCGTAGCTCATCAAGACCCACGAGTTACTGCCCAGCCGGAACTACGTCTTCGGTTACCACCCTCATGGGATCTTCTGCTTTGGCGCCTTCTGCAACTTTTCCACAGAGGCTACGGGATTCTCCAAGAAATTCCCCGGAATCAGGCCGTCCTTGGCCACACTGGCTGGAAACTTCCGTTTGCCCGTGCTGAGGGACTACATCATGTCTGGAGGTGAGGAAACCATCACTGCCCAGCTTCTAACATCTACTCATTTTGTTTATTCTGACATTACCACAGTGACATTACCCGTGTGGGAGTAGCCTAGCCTGGCAGGCCAGAGGACTGTGAGGGTGGTAGTGAAGGCAAGCAGAGGCTGAGGCTACTGAGCGCATATCTGAAACAGAAGCTACGGCCTCCTGTACAGAACAGAGCAGATAAGAGTTCAGAAGGCTTGCAGGTCTGACAGGGACCTCTGACCTTTACCCTGTTACGCAGCGAGGCACATGCAGTCCAGACCTGTTTATACTGTGGACTGGAGCACACGTGTTAGTGTGAGTGCATGCTGCCCTGTCAGATTATGGGATGGGTTCCCTGCTATCTGTGGACTGTGTCTCTGTATTTAAAATGTGATGTTTGCACGTGAAATGACCAAAACAATCTTCTTGTAGTTTGCTTTCACTGATGTTTATGAGGAGTGGTAGTTTGGAATTGGCTGTGAACTTGTGCACTTGATGAGGAGATGGTTTTTGCATGTGTGGCCTTCCAGGTATCTGCCCGGTGAACCGTAACTCCATCGACTACCTCCTCTCTCTGAATGGGACTGGGAACGCCGTGGTCATCGTGGTGGGAGGTGCGGCAGAATCGCTGGACTGCGCACCGGGACAGAACTGCGTGACACTCAAGAAACGCAAAGGCTTTGTGAAACTAGCTCTCCAGAAAGGGTAAACAAGCAGACTTGTCATTTGTTTGCTGAGACAATAAAAAAGTCTCTTTACATGAGGATATTGGGGTGTGTCACAGAGCAGTGAGGGGCGTGTCACAGAGCAGTGAGGAGCGTGTCACAGAGCAGTGAGGGGTGTGTCACAGAGCAGCAAGCTTGTGTCACAGAGCAGTGAGGGGTGTGTCACAGAGCAGCAAGGTTGTGTCACAGAGCAGTGAGGGGCATGTCACAGAGCAGTGAGGGGCGTGTCACAGAGCAGTGAGGGGCGTGTCACAGAGCAGTGGGGAGCGTGTCACAGAGCAGTGAGGGGTGTGTCACAGAGCAGCAAGCTTGTGTCACAGAGCAGTGAGGGGCATGTCACAGAGCAGTGAGGGGCGTGTCACAGAGCAGTGAGGGGCATGTCACAGAGCAGTGAGAGGCGTGTCACAGAGCAGTGAGGGGCATGTCACAGAGCAGTGAGGGGGCGTGTCACAGAGCAGTGAGGGGGCGTGTCAGAGCAAGCCCACATTTCCACCTGATCACCAATCCACCTGATCACCAATTTTTGTGTGCACATGCATGCGTGTGTGTCTGTTCATGTGTGTGTCCCTATCTGTGTCCCTTCGTGTCTCAGAGCTGACCTGGTGCCTGTGTACTCATTCGGGGAAAATGAGGCGTATCAGCAGGTGATCTTTCAGGAGGGCTCCTGGTGGAGATACATCCAGAGGAAGCTGCAGAAGCTCCTGGGCTTCGCCCCATGTCTCTTCCATGGCTGCGGCTTCTTCTCGGCCACGTCCTGGGGAATGGTGCCCTACTGCAAACCCATCAACACCGTGGGTAAGAAAGCCTCATGGTCCTGCGCATGTTACGGAGCTGCTGCCTGTGCTGCAGTCATGCTGGCTGGAGGGTTTAAATACGCTGCTTAATTATGTACGTGACGGTTTCGTTAAACGGATTTTTTAGTGGAATCCAAAGCCCTGATCAGCGACTCTGTGTGAGTGTACGTCAGGATCAATTAAGAGTCCAAGGACATCTTTGTAAACACTGCAGTCTCCCAAAGCTCTCATGGTCAGTTACGTTAATGCTTAACTAACCTTCCCTCAGGGCCTCCTGTTGATTTTTTCCAGCATCTGTTGATGTCTTTTAAAGAGTCGTTATGAGAGAAGTCTTCTAAAGTGTGATGCTCACCAATGTGTTAAAGAAACAACAACCCTTTTCCTCTTTCAGTTGGTGAACCCATCACTGTGCCAAAGGTCGAGGAGCCGACCGCGGACGTCGTGGATGTGTATCACGACATGTACATCAGGTCCCTCAGTGAGCTCTTCCACAAATATAAGACCCGCTTTGGTCTGCAGGAGGCCGACACCCTCCTCATTCAGTGAGCCAATCAGGAGCCGTGCAGCAGAAGAGTCTGAGCCAATCCAAGAACAGCTGCCCCACTGAAGTGTCTCGTCCTGAAGGAGGTGAAAGTAGAGCTTCCCCTGTGTGGGTTTCCCCTTGGCCTCTCTGGGGGGGGGGGTTGTTAATAGTGCTGTTTGAATAGGAGACATTTTTCACAAATTACTCAGATTATGCCCTGCAGAGTATACAAGGTTTTTAATCTGTATTAAAATGCTTTCTTTATGTATAGGCCTATTATACAAAACAAATTAGGATGGATGAGACACATAGATCACTGTGTGTTGTTGTTGGTCCGTGCCACTAGGTGGCACTGTTCAGTAACGAGCTTCTCATTATAACTGATGCCATGTTTCATAGCAGCTACGTATTGTCATAAAAATGATGACCAAGTGTCACTTTCAAACAACTAACAAACTCAGAATTCTAGACAACTGGGAATTTCTATTTTTAAACTCTTTTAAGTGACATAAGATTTGTTTATTCCCCTAAGTTATTTTTTTATTATTTTTGCACAAACAATGCAAGTGTCATGGAGATCACGTACGTGGTTGATGGTTCTGTGGCCCTCAGGTGGTAAACGATTGTGAAAATGTAAATGATCGGGTTCGTAATTCACATCTTTTTGCGTCAATGGAACAATGCTTGGACCAGAAGTGAAATTAATTATTTTAAAAACAGTCCATGTTCATTTGTATCAGGCATAACTTTAATATGCAAATTTCACCAAATTGATATGTGCCTTCTATAAAAAGGGAAAAAAAAGAAAAAGGGGTGATGTTGCTTAATAAAGTATTAATAATGACTATAATCATCAGGGAGTGAGTGAGTGTACAGTGCTGACTTTGTTTAACTTGGCCAAAGACTGTAGGTAACTCACAGTGACTGTTCTGTTGATTGTGCGCTGACTAAGTCGTGTAGAACGTTTAATTACTGTCATGTTGATTGCATTCGACACTTCATATCAGCATGCAGGGAACGCAGGAGAGGTGCTGCAGACGCCCAGCACGAGACACGTTTAGGCGGATGCAAGGGCGGAGCTTAGCAGCTGTGGGCGGGGCTGGCGATAGCTGACACTGCTGCTGTAGAACTCTACAGTAATCAGGCATTCCGTACCCTCTCCAATTTGTGCACAGTGATTCCTTAAATTAAACTTTTATATGTTTCTAGAATAAACAATGCATAAAGCTACTGTGTGGCTTCTTCTCTGGACCAAAAGAATGCACGTGTGTGTATGCGTGCACACACACACCACAGAAAAAACATCAGCTCCCTTAAATCATCTGTACTTAATACATAAAATGTGTGCAACATAATAATAATCTTTATTTGTATAGCACCTTTCATACATACATGCAACTCAAAGTGCTTACAGAATAAGTAAAAGAAAAATAAGGTAATAAAATAATAAAATTACATAATTATTTAAAATAATAGACAAAACCAACAATAAAATAATGTAAATGGAAAAGCTTAAAATAATCACAAGAACAAACATAAAATGTAATTAAGAATAATAATGTGATAATGTAATAAAATAAAATAACACACTTCACAAAAAACTATTATTGTCTTTCAAATGTAAACACGTTTTCTTCTCAAGCATGATACAAACAAAGCAGGTCAGGAGAATGATGGGAAGTCGCGTCTTCCAGCAAACTGTGTTTGCAAGAGGACCGAGTTCTTCTCATTCCTACAGCTAACCAAAGGGCAATGACCTCGTGCTTTCGTGTCCTTTGCACGCTATTCGTTCGTCTGGCTTCTGTGTGGGTATTCCTACAAGAAAGGACACCGACTACACTTACAATTTATAAACGTGTTAATTATGTTAAGGCAAAATATCTTGTTTATATACTATGCGAGTGTATTCAGATAAGACAGTCAGGCGCTCAGTTAAAGACACTGGTCAGAGAGACAATTGTGTAAATTGTAAAATATACTTGAAAATGTCCTCCCGTACACCCATACGCTTCATCATATTAATCTGCATGCATGTTATTTTACATGTACATATTGCAGTACATCTCGTATATGTTACAGTAAATATTTAACATTGAGTGGTTCTTGTTAGAGAGCAGGTAACCAATAAAGGCAAAGAGGAATGAATTGCGTCATCAATTCGCATCGTTTCTTGGTTTCCCAACAAACCAGCAATGGCGACCTGATACTACAAGGGGAAACTCATCGGTGCCCTCCAGTGGTGAATCAAACGTTTACGTATGCGACAATAAACAGATTACAGTTTAAATGTTTTTTTATTTCCTTGCTCTCTTGTCTGGCCAGTTTGTTTGCTCTTTTCTTGCTGAGTTTCTCCACGGAAGAAATGTATCGCTTCACTAGCAGATCTTATTCAGATTAGTGTGTGTTTTGTCCTCTTATTTCCAAAAAATGTGCACGAGGAATTTGCATTTGCCGTAAACAGCGTTGAGCCGCCTCGCGTCTTTCTAAATCGTGTATTTTTTAAAGCGAAATCTCTGGGAGGGTCACGTTACCAGAATCTCGCCCCTTGACTTCCTCATATTTGCACAAACACAGCTCGGCACGGGCTCCCAAAGGTATTCCCCGCCCCGTTTCAGTGATTGATAAGCTTTCGGGCCAATCGTTTCACTACACCAACCTGCGCTCTATGCATATTTTATTGATTGGCAAACGCATTAACCAATTGGAGTCGCGCGAAGGTTTGGCCATCAAGGTCGAGATAATGGCTACCTAAGCAAGACTTACTTTGTTTATAACGCGGCGCACAGACCTGCCATATCGTTTTTTTGTTTGTTTTTTATTATTTAATGAAGCACGACGTTGCACTGACTTAAACCCATTTCTGCGAAGGTTCGTCGATCTGAACCGTGGATGGGGCATGACCGAGCTCGGCTGCTGAATGAGGCGAACGCCCATGCTGCGCCGTTAGAAGGATGAACTCGGTCTGGGACCTCGCCGTCTCCTCCGCGTCTGTCAGCGGCCCTGCAGCGGCGTCTTCGCGGACCTTTCATGTGGAACTGACGTCGCAGCAGGTGGGATCCGCGGGCCCGGGACCGCAGTGCGTTTTATCGGCCTCGAAATCACTGCTTACGGACATCAGCGGTCCAGTGTCACATGTCGGCGTCATAACAGCCCCGGTCACAACATTTGAGCCGCGGGCCTTCGGCTTGTCTCACTGGGCAGCTCGTCGCAGTTAAAAAAAAAACTCGAGAGTTTCATAGGCGGCGGGGACGGAGTGGATCCGATATGCCGGTTTGTGTTCCAGTTCAGTGGCGACCTGAGCTTAGTCGCCAGCCTAGACACAGCCGACAGCAATCACTTAGCCCGCTGGCTAACGTTGCTAAGCAGCACTCCGGTGTTGTGTCTAGCTAGCTAGCTAGCTGGCAAACCGACGAAGGTGAACCAGGGCAGGCTAGAGTCGGATGCACGGTTCTGAGTAAGCCGAGTGACATTTGAGATAAACGTGACTCTCATTGCCGTTCGCGGGGATTGAGTAGGTTGACTTGTAGAACGACTTAGTGTCGAGCTCGCCGCTAACCGTGGTTGACAACAGTGGGTGACGTTAGCTAGCCTGTTAGCTTAGCAGCTAATTCGTCGCTGTACTAGCTGGATGCTGTGGTTACCTCTATCTACCCAGTCTTCTGGACACAGCTAACTAGTCAGTTTGCTTTCTGAAATAACACCGGAGCTTCAGTTTTAATAATTGGTAACTTTCCACAAAAACGTGTCCAAAGAGCAAGCGGACTGTCCACAGCTAGGTATCAATCTTAAAGGAGACGTCAGTTGTAATTTGGTGAATGAATGGATTGGTTATGTTGCGTGTGCATTATCTGCAGCTGCACGGTCACTGTGTTCATTAACTGTCCCGTTATTGTGCCTTAAATTTCACACACTCAAGAGAATAAACAAAGAGCTGTCTGTGCTTTGCTTCGAGTGCAGTAATACACCATAACGCTTGCGTAACTGTCCACTCATACTGCATACTGCATACTGCAACGGCTATGGTATTCAAGACGGGCAGAGTAAAATGAAGGCTGTATTTTGTTATTGAGTATGACGTGGGGGGGCAATGTAAAACCATGGTGTCGTGGATCCCCTCGAGTTTCACCGAGTAACATTTGAGGAAATGTGAAGTAGAGTAGGTGAAGCCCCTGTTTTACAGATCAAAGAAACCCAGCGAAAGTCAAACCTGTAACTAATAAGTTCCATTTCTCAGGAAATGGCTGTTATGACTGCCCTTGTAGGTCTGTCATTGCTTTGCATGACAGGATTTCTGTTGTAGACAAAGTCTGTTAGACTCTTGGTGTTTTAAGCTCCTTTATGCTTGACAGGACAGTTTTGATACTGCTGCGCAATAAAATGGTTGAGAGACATGTTACAGCTTTTGTAGTTTATTAAAGTGAACTTTGTGTACTTTGATCATGAATTACAAACCTTGCTGTATTTCTCTGGGTGTGTGTGTAGCATCTGCCTGTTTAAGTCTGTTCAGGAATCTCTTCAATACCTACGAAATGGTCCTACTTCTCAGCCTTGGTTTTATTAATCATTTTTATTAAGTGTGCTGTAGATGTGCTCTTTTTTCTGCTGTTTTGTGTTCAGTGTGGAATACAGATCAGGGGGGGAAACTTTCCCCTGAACAAAATGAGTTTTTGTTTCAGTAGTGCTTAATCCATTCGGGAGCCCCATGACTTAGATTTGTGTTGTAATGCCTGAGGGGCAGTGTTGCTGGAGGAAGGTGCTGAGCTGAGGTGTTGGCAGGCCCAGCTCTCCCAGGGTCTTTGTGCCTGGCAGGCAGACCCCAGCCTGCACACACGCCCCCCCCCCCCCCCTGCCATGGGGTCATTTCCTCATAGAGATCCAGAACATGTTGGCTTCCTTGCACTGAAGCCCCACTATAAAGGCTGGTTGTTTCACAGAGCCCCCTGCCCCGATCTCTCTTTAAAAGAGATCACGTCAGGCTTTTGGGCTTCCTGTCATTCTTTTCTCTGACCTCTCCACAGCTCCATGTTGAAGGGTGCTGCTCTCTTTCTCTTCCAAAGCTGCATGTTGTGAGCCTGGTGTCCACCATCCAACAGTGAGGTCATGGTCCAGTATGGCGGAGAGCCTGGTCTTGTGCTGCCGCGTGCTCCACACAATGGAGTGTTGTCTGATCTCATGTGCCAGTGATGCTGTGGCCTGCTGTTAACGTGCAGGTCCTCGTTCCTGTGGAAGGGGAGGATCAGCTGTGTAAAGTTTGTGACAGTCTGGTATTTTGTCATTTATGCTGTCATTGCCTGGGACGCAGAGAATTTGGGATGGAGCTGAGGGTGGAGCTCTGGGGTGGAGCTCTGGGGTGGATTATAGTCTTCTGGGCTGCCACAGCGGACTCTTGGACACATGGCCAAGGACCTTCTGTCTGACATGATTTGTGCTGGTCTTGTCTCTAATGTACTGCAGTATTTTTCATGTCATGTAAGCTAATATGCGTGGCGAAGCACAGGGGCATTACTGGACTTGTCAGATATACTGGCACAAGAAGATGTAGAGAATGAATTTGACAAACACCGGTGAGACATTATGTGGAAATAGTGGATAATTGGATGTTGCATTTTTCTTAGAAATCTTTCCAGATTTCCCAAATTCCCGGAGCCTTTTTCATCTTCCGCTGGGAGACGCTGGGTCTTCCTGGCTCTCCACGCTGCCCCGTGTGGCTGCAAAACTGCTGTAACTTCCTGCCTTAAGGCCGTTTTCCATGGAACAACAGAAGGCCTGGAGCCTATTTGTCTGCATGAAACGATGGCATCAGCCCAGCACTTTACACACTGACGACCCCTATTGCTTCCTGTCCGTATCTCTCTTCCTCTCTCCCCCTCCCTCCCTCCCTCTCTCCTCTCTGTCCTACAGAGACGTCTTCGTCACCTGCGAAGCATCGCGGCGCGGAACATAGTGAACCGGAACCACTCTCCCCTACTCGACACCTACTTCACACTACACTTGTGTCTGGGAGACCGTATATCTAGAGGTGACGTTCCCTGCTCTCTCACCCTCTCTGTTGTCATGGATGTCGTGGGATGTATGCCTTTGAGTGCTTCTCTTGTTGTTACCTTCAGAGGGCACGTTATTGACACACCCCATTCGGCTCCATTTATGTTATCCAGTGAGATCAAGGCATATGGGTTTGAGTGTTGGGAATCTTGTAAGTCTTGTTATATGACTAAGAACTGTACTCTTCCGGTTATAAGACCTGTTTTAAGAATTGTACTTGTTAGAGGATGTTTAAGAAGTCTGCTTGAAAAGATTGGATATGTGTATAAACACAGCCCTGAAAAAAATCAGATCTGTTTTGCAATAAGGCAAAAAATCAGATTCGAGCCACTTCAGGTTGGTAATGTTAACATGCCCTAAGAACACTATAAGTGTACCTGTTACAGGAGTATGTATGCAAGTGTTGAGGTTTACTACTATAGGGTTAGTACTGTAGAGAGAATTTGGTACTATAGACTGAATGTGGTACTATCGAGAGAATGTGGTACCATAGACAGAATGTAGTACTATGGAGTGAATGCGGTACTATAGATAGAATGTGTACCACACGCTTCCATTATGTCTGACTACTGTGTCCTCTGTCCGTCTCCCCTAGCAGACTTCTACCGCAGTGAGGTCATCAGAGACTCTCTGGTGAGTATAATCCTGTATCATTGATTTATATGTGATTCCCCAGCATGTACATGTGACCATAAAGTGTGTAGGAGTTGTCAGATTTAAATCGCAGTGTGCTAACATCATTAATCCCATGGGGGCGGACTTGGAACCCGGGGCATGGTCATGTTCGCTTCTGGAGTCTGCGTGAACTTGGTATTAGCAGAGGATGCAGGCAGACGCTGTGGTGTCACGGCTGCGCATGCGTGAACTTGTAGCTCCATTCTGAGTTGCTGGGACTGGAACTACCTGGTAATAGCAGAGGATTAACTGCTGTGGTGTCAGGTCATCCTGCACTCCATTGGAGTTGCTGGGACTGGAACTACCTTAATATTAACTGCCATAGAAGGTCTCTGCACTATGGAGTTGCAAGAAAACGTTTGTAAGCTCTTTGGAATGATCTTGCAGTGCCGTATGACCAACATCTTAAGTCGTTACAGTAACCAAACAAAAAAAACCTCACAATAAACAAAAATGTATTTACCAAACGCACCTATCTTTACTGAGCAAAGTGAAGTCACCCATGGAACCTCGAGCTATGACACAGCGGGCACTTGATGTGACAGTGAGTTGAGTGACTTTGACTTTGTAATTTTAATTGTTTCTCCTGTAAGAAATAATAAACCCACATAGAGACCACATGGCTCAGCAGGGCTGTGTGGTTCTCTTCATCCTGTCTGTCCCCCGGCCTGCCTGCCCGTCCCCCGGCCTGTCTGTCTTCACATCTCTGCTGCAGGTCTTTCTGCTCGTTAGCTTCCTCACCCCTTTCCTGTTTCTATGCAAAGCACATCTTCCTTCTCTTTTGTTTTTCTCTGTTGCGTCTCTTTCTTCCTCTGACCTTTTGTGTCTCCCCTGATCTCTCCCCTCTCTCTTCCTCCCTTTCCTCCTGTCTCTCCTTTTTCTCTCTGTCCTCCCATCCCCTCTCTTTCTTCCTCTGACCTTTTGTGTCTCCCCTGATCTCTCCCCTCTCTCTTCCTCCCTTTCCTCCTGTCTCTCCTTTTTCTCTCTCTCCTCCCATCCCCTCTCTTTCTTTCTTCCATTCTGTCTTTCTTCTCCCCATTGAGGGTTTGCTGACGCTGCCAGTATGACTCCTGAGTTGTAATGTTGGCATATCCTGTTAGAAGGCTTCTCCACTCACACATACTGCACAGTTTAGCTTGTTCAAATATTTTACGTCCCAATTAATTAGGTCACACACAATTTGCATATTTCTCCTAATTTCAGCTTTCAGGATTTAGAACTAGTGTATAATTCTCATCTTATGTTGTTTACAAAGTTGGACAACTGCTGCATAATTTGTGTGTGTGTGTGTGTGTCTGCACATGTGTTCAGAATCCGACATGGCGGAGTCTAGATTTTGCCATGCTGCCGGAGCTGTTGGACACATCCGTGTCGTGTTTCGTGGTGCGGATCTGGGGTGGCAGGACTGAGCAGTACCAGCTGCTCATAGAGTGGAAGGTCAATCTGGACGGCCTACGCTACACAGGACAGCAGGTACGCACACACACACACACACACACAAGCACATCACATTTTTGTTTTGTTCATATGTATTGAGAGGGTCTAATCATAGCAAGTGTCTTTGTAATTTGGTGGTAAATTTATATATTTTTGCCACCAAGGTCTTTTTACTTTCAATTTTGAGGCGTCTACCAGAGGCCTGGGAGCTTGAGGGTCCAGCGTAGTATCTTAGCTATTTCCTGAACTGCACTCATCTGGATGGAGATGACTGATGTTGTTCCTGGGATCTGCTGGAGCCATTCTCCCAGTTTGGGGGTCACATCCTGCTCACATTTACCACAGGAGCTACTGTTTCTTTCACCTTGCACATTTTTTCCAGCTCTTTTCTCAGGCCGTGATATTACTCAAGCTTTTTGTGTTCCTTCTTCCTGATGTTGCTCACTTGGGGTTGCCACATCCATCACCAGTCCACCACTTTTGGGGATTTCCACCTATGTGGGATTCCAGGGTACTGGACAGGACATCCATCACCTTGCTGCATCTCGCACTTAGCTGGAGACTCTGTAGGCCTGAAGTTGGCCTTCCACAGCTCCACTGAGACCTTCATTAAGGCTCGGAGTCTTTTTGATGTTATACGGCCTCACACGTTCCAGGATCTGTGAGGCGTGGAGTCATCGGCTGTCTTGTAGTCAAGGCGGCCTGCAGGGGTCTCAGCAAAGGTGAGAAGAGATGAGAAAAAGCATCAACCTTATTAAAGGAGTAGAGAGTAGTGCAGTAGTGAGGTGTGTGTGTGTGTGTGTCCTCTGACATCGTGACTCCTTGTCCCTTTCGTGGAGGCAGACGACGATGTTTTGTCCTGCTACTGTCCTGCACCCCCAGTTCCCATAGCAGCTGTGGGCATTTCTGGATGTGCGAGAAGCTGCAAAATCAGGAAATCAGTTTTTGGAGAGAATTTTCTTTCTGCGAAATCAGCTTCTGTCTTTTTGTTCTGGTTGGATTTTGTTGGACATCCGAGCTCAATGTGGGTCAAATAGTCCGAGGCACCAGTAGGCAGGACTCCTTTGATTTGTGCCTCACATCTGGATCTGGATCCTTTATGAAATTTCCTGACTTCAGTCTGGTCCAGATGTTTCCAGCAGGGCTCAGGTGCAGCAGTACTGCTCCAGCTGGTCCGAGCTCTACTGCCGGTTCAGGTCCGAGCTCTACTGCTGGCTCTGGTCCGAACCAGCTCATCTACATGATCAAACCAGCAGCTGTACACTGTTCTTACATTTTCTGCAGGTTTGTTCATGTAACTTTTGGTTACTGTTGTAATCCATGCACTTGAGAGAAGAAATCCTCGATTTTTATGCCAAGCACCTTCTGTAGATGTGGCTTTAATTAGGTCTTGTTTTAACGTGCGCCATCTTCATTTGCTCACCCTCGGTCGGTGCTTGTCACAACGCGGAGGCCGAGACAGGAACGTTTACAGAAATGAAACGAAAACACGCTGAACAAGAGGCAACCAGACACGGGCGAGAAGCCATTCAGTAACGCTGCAGAACGCGTGAAATACGAGGTCAAACCCCAGAGAAGCACAGACGCGAGACAGGACCCTAAATACACACATTAACAAGGGTGATGACGAAGGACAGGTGTGACATAACCGGTTAACGAGGGAGGGGCGTGGCCACACACACACAAGGAGAATAAGTAAAAAATACCAAAGATATTGTTCTTAATAGGGAAGTTTACAAATCTCCAGGCTCCTCGCTGTTCTCCTGTTCCCACGTGTCTCAGTAGGACTGGCATCGAATCTCTCTGGCTTATAGATTGGAGTTCATGTCCATGTTTCCAGGTGTCTAGAACTACCCTACACTCACAAACAAATTAGAGAGTTTTACAATGGCCCATTCTAATTTTTTTTTTGTCGTTAACTCCTCAATGAGTGTTAGCTGAGTGTTTGAGTGCATTTTGCTTTCTTGGATTTGAGTATATGTTTATATAATTATTATTATAGAAATATATAAATGATTATATATGTTTATATATCCATTCATCCCTCTGTCTCTCTCCCTCTCTCCTCCTTGTCCTCCTCAGATTCGTTCCAGGAATCCAAATGAGATCATATTTGGGCTGAATGATGGCTACTATGCAGCTGACTTTGATCAGAAGGTAGAACCTGCTGCTACAGTTTAAACCTTAATTTTACATAATATAGCAATTAATTTCTTGCTTTCTAGCTTGTTTTCTTGGATGAGTTCTGGTTACTGTCTCTGACACATTCTGAGGTGAATCAGGCGTTTCAAACAGTCCTTGTTTTTCTTTTTGTCCCCTTTAGGACAGTTCTGAGCGGAGGAAGAACAGTTTGCTGCAAGTTGACCAGAGTTCTGTGAGAAACTCCTACAGTGTGTTCTCTCTGCTGAGGTATGACTGGTGTGAAACTCCTACAGTGTGTTCTCTCTGCTGAAGTATGAATGGGGGTGAAACTCCTACAGTGTGTTCTCTCTGCTGAGGTATGACTGAGGCTGAAACTCCTACAGTGTGTTCTCTCTGCTGAGGTATGACTGGGGGTGAAACTCCTACAGTGTGTTCTCTCTGCTGAGGTATGACTGAGGCTGAAACTCCTACAGTGTGTTCTCTCTGCTGAGGTATGACTGGTGTGAAACTCCTACAGTGTGTTCTCTCTGCTGAGGTATGACTGGTGTGAAACTCCTACAGTGTGTTCTCTCTGCTGAGGTATGACTGGGGGGTGAAACTCCTACAGTGTGTTCTCTCTGCTGAGGTATGACTGGTGTGAAACTCCTACAGTGTGTTCTCTCTGCTGAGGTATGACTGGTGTGAAACTCCTACAGTGTGTTCTCTCTGCTGAGGTATGACTGGTGTGAAACTCCTACAGTGTGTTCTCTCTGCTGAGGTATGACTGGGGGTGAAACTCCTACAGTGTGTTCTCTCTGCTGAGGTATGACTGGTGTGAAACTCCTACAGTGTGTTCTCTCTGCTGAGGTATGACTGGTGTGAAACTCCTACAGTGTGTTCTCTGCTGAGGTATTACTGGGGTGAAACTCCTACAGTGTGTTCTCTCTGCTGAGGTATGACTGGGGCTGAAACTCCTACAGTGTGTTCTCTCTCTGCTGAGGTATGACTGGGGGTGAAACTCCTACAGTGTGTTCTCTCTGCTGAGGTATGACTGGGGGTGAAACTCCTACAGTGTGTTCTCTCTGCTGAGGTATGAATTGGGGTTAGACCTTACATAAGCCACACTTCTGCATTTAGCTTCTAGAGCTGCACAGCTGAGCACTGATTTCAAGTACCAATTAGTTTTTTCAGCACCTCACTTTGGGTGTTGGCATATTTTCCCACTGTAAACATTTTTTTAATCTCAATAAGTATCCCATCCACATGTCCTGTTTTACCCAGAAATACAGCAAATTGGGGAACTGTGCTGTTGTGCTCATATCCGAACTGAGTGCTTCGTTATTATGGTTCCAGGTGGCGTACTGTGTGAGTCCAAGAAGTGCTAAATGTGAATGTGGCCTAAAGAAGAGAATGAGATCTGAAAAACAGCTAAAGCACATGTCTGTTTCCCTGGTGACACACTTGTCTGACCCTCATGGTGTTATGGTGGTGTGTTCTGCTCTAGAGACCTGTGTTTGGGCAGGGTTGTCTTTTATCTGTGCCAGAGATGACACACGCGTGTAAAATCACATAATAAAGGGAGAGACACCAGCTTTTTAATGTCTGGCAGCTTGTGAAGGCCAAACTGCTCCAGCACTTCGAGAGGCTCCATGGGACCTGCTCTTTCATCCTGCAGTAGCTGTCCTGCTCCACCAGGTGGAAGCATTGCGCTACACATTGATCAGTAAATTCCTCTGCAGGAAGAGGCAGACCAGGAGAGTATATCTATGTAATGCCATGCAAGCAGGAGCTCATAAACACAGCAAGAAATATCGAAAGGTTCAAGGGAGGGTTGATCTTCCTTTGCTTCTAGGGAAGCTCTTTTGGGCATGGGGTGTCAAAGGGGTGGTGGTGCATTGTGGGATGTGTAGTCCATCACTGTCTCTAAAGCCTGCCTGCCTGCTTTGGGTCGCTGGGCTCAGACGAGCAGTGCTGGCTAATCGCTGCAGTGTAGCTGCGTCCTGTAGGCCCACGTCTGCCCCTCGTACGTCTGCACGGTCACACTCGCGTTTTGGCTGCGCAGGTTTCCGTTATCTTAACAGAAGTGATTTAGATTTTAGCAGCAATGTGAATGTGATGGAACTTGTTAGAGATTTAGATTACATCATGACACAGTTGTGAGTGACAGGCGTGTATAAGGAGCTGCTGGTGTGTGTGTGTGTGTGTGAGAGAGATGTGGAAAGCCCCTCGGTTGTGTTATTGAGAAGGGCTTAACTCTACGTTTTTTGGATTGTAGCAGACGGGGTGGGTGTGGTCGTTATCTGTGTTGTGGAAACATTTGTTTTTCATTGATTCTGTCGAGATGTCTGTTTACTGAACCCAATGGGTCATCGCGGCTGGCCAACAGAACCAGCGAGAGTCCCGCACTAGTGTGTATCGTTAACCAAAGGGTGTTGCAGTGTATTTAAGCAAAACAGCGTTACTATGTATCGTTAATCACCTAGATTCAGCACATCGTTAGTCAGAGAACAGCGTTGTAGTGTATTGGTAATCTCAGAACACAGCCGAAGTGTGTCGTTAATCACCCTCCATTAAAGTCAGAATGCTGTTACAACGATTTACTGATGGTGTTGCAGTGTATTGTTAATGAGAACAAGGTTACAGCGTGCCGTTACTGAGAACGCTGTCCTTTCTGATGATGATGATGATGATGAGAAGGAGGCGTCATCCCCGTGGGCCACGGAGGACGTCCCCTGGGACCTCCTGCTAAATAACCAACTGAGTTATTCATCAGTGACGCCACGCCATCATGGAGGTTCAGAAAGGGAGAGCGATTCCTCCGCCGGTTTTGAGGTTTCCGCGGTGGTGGCCGTGCTCCAGCTGAAGTCTGCGTGTGTGTGTGAGACGGGAGAGATGATGTGAGGAGATCTGACAGATTTATGGTGATCCTGGTTGTTTTGTGATGGACCTGGTCCGTGATATTTTACAAGAGACGTTCTCGCTGACCTGGCTGCTAGTCATTGCTGAAATACTTTGGTAAGGAGCCAGAGCAAAACATGTCAGTCATCTGGCTCACTGCTCCATTATATTCACTGGAGCATCTGATTCACTCATCTAGTTCGAGAGGTGATCTGCTCCATTATATTCACTGGTGCATCTGATTCACTCATCTAGTTCGAGAGGTGATCTGCTCCATTATATTCACTTGATTCACTCATCTAGTTCATCTGATTCACTCATCTAGTTTCGAGAGGTGATCTGCTCCATTATATTCACTGGAGCATCTGATTCACTCATCTAGTTCGAGAGGTGATCTGCTCCATTATATTCACTGGAGCATCTGATTCACTCATCTAGTTCGAGAGGTGATCTGCTCCATTATATTCACTGGAGCATCTGATTCACTCATCTAGTTCGAGAGGTGATCTGCTCCATTATATTCACTGGAGCATCTGATTCACTCATCTAGTTCGAGAGGTGATCTGCTCCATTATATTCACTGGAGCATCTGATTCACTCATCTAGTTCGAGAGGTGATCTGCTCCATTATATTCACTGGAGCATCTGATTCACTCATCTAGTTCGAGAGGTGATCTGCTCCATTATATTCACTGCATCTGATTCACTCATCTAGCGAGAGGTGATCCATTATATTCATGCATCTGATTCACTCATCTAGTTCGAGAGGTGATCTGCTCCATTATATTCACTGGTGCATCTGATTCACTCATCTAGTTCGAGAGGTGATCTGCTCCATTATATTCACTGGAGCATCTGATTCACTCATCTAGTTCGAGAGGTGATCTGCTCCATTATATTCACTGGAGCATCTGATTCACTCATCTAGTTCGAGAGGTGATCTGCTCCATTATATTCACTGGAGCATCTGATTCACTCATCTGGTTCGAGAGGTGATCTGCTACATTATATTCACTGGAGCGTCTGATTCACTCATCTAGTTGGCGAGGTGATCTGCTCCATTATATTCACTGATCTGATTCACTCATCTGCTCCATTATATTCACTGGAGCATCTGATTCACTCATCTAGTTCGAGAAGGTGATCTGCTCCATTATATTCACTGGAGCATCTGATTCACTCATCTAGTTCGAGAGGTGATCTGCTACATTATGGTGATCTGCTCCATTATATTCACTGGTGCATCTGATTCACTCATCTAGTTCGAGAGGTGATCTGCTCCATTATATTCACTGGTGCATCTGATTCACTCATCTAGTTCGAGAGGTGATCTGCTCCATTATATTCACTGGTGCATCTGATTCACTCATCTAGTTCGAGAGGTGATCTGCTCCATTATATTCACTGGTGCATCTGATTCACTCATCTAGTTCGAGAGGTGATCTGCTCCATTATATTCACTGGAGCATCTGATTCACTCATCTAGTTCGAGAGGTGATCTGCTCCATTATATTCACTGGTGCATCTGATTCACTCATCTAGTTCGAGAGGTGATCTGCTCCATTATATTCACTGGAGCATCTGATTCACTCATCTAGTTCGAGAGGTGATCTGCTCCATTATATTCACTGGAGCATCTGATTCACTCATCTAGTTCGAGAGGTGATCTGCTCCATTATATTCACTGGAGCATCTGATTCACTCATCTAGTTCGAGAGGTGATCTGCTCCATTATATTCACTGGTGCATCTGATTCACTCATCTAGTTCGAGAGGTGATCTGCTCCATTATATTCACTGGTGCATCTGATTCACTCATCTGTGATCTGCTCCATTATAGGTGATCTGCTCCATTATATTCACTGGTGCATCTGATTCACTCATCTAGTTCGAGAGGTGATCTGCTCCATTATATTCACTGGTGCATCTGATTCACTCATCTAGTTCGAGAGGTGATTAGAAATGTGAATGGGATGGATCAGGGCGTGGTCATCGCTCTGTTGCACAGGTACCCTGGAGAAGTGTAATTAGCATAGTAGCTAACGTGGCAGCTCACCATGTCAAAAAGACTGAAATCGCTTTGAAATGATTCTGGTGCTCACAAGCGATGTTTCATCTTCGGTTAGTCTGTATTTCTGTTGGTTTCGTTCCTGTCCAGTTGAGCTGGTGCATCTCTGCACTGAAGGCTCGTGTTTGGTTCCTCTTCCTGTCTGAGAGAACCAAGGAAGCAGTGATCCTGGAGGCGGTGGGCGCCATGGCGATGACCCCTTCCTGCCCTTTAAGTGGGTGAGCGGGAACGACTGGATGCAGGTCAGGTTGTGGCTCTGGACCAGATTAATACGGTGCGTCTGATTGGCTGGGGTCCGGCCTAGACCCTCCGGCACTGAAACGCAGCACGTGGAGCTGAGGCGTGGTCTCCAGGGCCCCTGACGATGAAAACAAACACGAGCTGTGGGAAGCATGGATCAGAGCGCCGTCCTGCAGGGCAGAAGAGGCATCACAGCCCTGCGAGGTCTGGGGTCAGAGCTCCACCCTGCACTGTGATATTGGTCATTAGAATCTAAAGACTGATCTGGCATCAGTTTTTGCCTCCTAAACCCTGATGAATCTGTCAGTCTGGGCAGGTGAAGCTGATCCCAGCCTGTCGCTTATGCATCTAAGAACCTGTGAGGGAAGTATTTATGTAATGTTTTCAGGGTTTGGGTAGATCTGGGTCCTAATGCCTGTGGGTTTACGTTTTAGCTGCAGTGTCCGTCTTTGATCTGCTCCAGACAGCTGTATTTCTGCTCTTTAAAAGCAGGTACCAAACAGCTCAGCTCTGAGTCTCCGCTCTGCAAGGCCTTTGATCTTGTTATGGTCCAGCAAGCTTCTCATCTGTCTTTCTTCTCCTCTCCCCCTCTCTCTCTCTCTCTCTCTCTCTCTTCCCCCCATTCTCTTCTCTCCCCCTCTTGCTTATGTTTCTCCTTCTGTCCCCTGAAGAGAACGTTGCTGTAGGATGATCTAGAGCGGATTCTTCCGGCAGAGTGTGAGGGACACTAGCGACATTAGAGATGTATCCATGCGTCATGTCCCTGAGGCTGTGGGGTTTCAGCCAGATGGTTGAAGAGGCTGGGAGACCTGCGTGTGAAGGTCTTGCTCTCCCTGCTCTGGTCAGTCTAGTCTGACCTCTAGTCTCCGAGTCGGACTACAGCAACCACAATCTCCAGACCTCCACTCTGAAGAAGACGATGGCAACCACAAAAGAAGCAGGAAGTGTCGCGCCTCTTCTGAGGTGCACGCTCGTGACCGTGAGGCAGGAGACATGGACTCTGCCCACATGTGCGGTAGTAATGCACACGGGCCGAGCTGCTTACTGAATGAATGAATGAAAGCACTCCAGAATTTGGTGAGTGGACCTGCGGCTTAGCTGGGTCTCTGCCGCACACGGCCGCTTGTGTGCTGCTCTGGTCCAGTGGGACGGCACCTGACGGCTGGGCTCGCGCTGCTCAGGAGGCCAGGCGTGTGTTTTGGCCCTGAGCGTCTTGAGAGCGTAAGCAGTAATTAGTCGTGAAGGTGTTGAGAAGGACCGTGATGAGGGACTCGTCTCTGTCGTCACGCCGCCCGCAGGATGGAACACGGCGGCTCGGACACATTCGCAACCAGGGCAACGGCCTTATCAGCCCTCTGCAGATGACTCCTGAAGCATGCAGGGGAGATTTGTGTGTGTGTGTGTGTGTGTATGTGTGTGTGTGTGTGTGTGTGTGTGTGTGTGTGTGTGTATATG